>WBNQ01056501.1:1948-16096 GCA_013401375.1 Spizella passerina | reverse complement strand
TTGTGTGGTCAGAGCAGGTACTTCTGCTTGTTTGTGTTTGTGCTCCCTGCAAGCGAGGTCCAAGGAGGAGATGTGAGAGAACTGGGAGGAGGCTCCCTATGACTGCTCTCAGCATCCAGAAACTACAATTCCAAGCAGCCAAGTGCTTTGTCTCCCTGCTCTCAAAGTGTTTCCTTCAGAGGCTAAAGCAGCAAAGGTAAGTCTAGAGTGATGGAGAGAATATAGCTTCTTTAGCTGAGCAGAAAGGGAATAAGGGAGAGACGCTGAGTTTCCCTCTTTTGCCTGGACTGGGTTGTAACTGCAGTAAAATGGCTACAGCAAACAGCCAGCCTTTCTGAAAGACAATTTTGCATTTATTTATCTGTATAGAATTGTTTTCATTTTGGAGTGTTTGCACAGTTGCCAAGCAGGCTTATGCTTATTTTCTGACTAGTTGTTAAATTGGTAGACTGGTGAGATGTGAAACTTCACGCTATATTCTCAACTTGATCCATAATATTTCAGTTTTCATGACATCTAATTAGGAAAACACAAAATTAAAATGCATTCTTATCTAGGAGGACTGAAACAGGAATACAAAAGCAAACTAGAAAAGAGCCAGTGAGAAGTGTTGTCCCTTAACATCCTCTACAAACTGCTTTTGAATTACAAGAGATAAATCTAGGTATTGGGAAGTCAGCTTAGAGAGCAGCTGTGCATTAAGAGATGTCTAAGCTCCTTTCTCTGCAGAAGCAATTAGAAATCTTTCCCATGAAGTTAATACTATTAATATAGATTAATATAGCTGTAGTAGATTTCCAAGTCTGGATCTAGAATAAGAAGCGCTTTGTGTCTATGCAGCCACTTGTTGATGCACAATTTGTGTCTGTGCAGCCACAAACAAATATTCCCAAGACAAAGAAGTGGGGAATTCTTGTGTTTTGGATCACAGGTGTTTTAACTGTTCCCATATGCTATTACACAAAGGAATGAGAAGCTGGCTATTCTTTGATTCAGTTGAGTGCATGTATAAAATATGTTTGCTATGTAGAATGTATATATGTGTCGATTCTCATCTTTATTTGTATGCATCAATAGACACAACATTCCAGCAAGGGTCTTTGCCCCAGGGCCTCCTTACCTAACTTGTCACTCCTTCCAGCAGAAGAGCACTCCCAGCATTCAGGGCTTTGATGGATTTCTTTTCCCTTCCATGCTTCGTTTGCTCTCCTTCCCCAGGGTGTATGCAGTGGGTGATGAAGTCTAAAATGAAGGATGTGCCTGGCTTTCTGAACATGCTTGTGCAGAAAACTGACAAGGAGAGGATGCTTGTAAAACTTCCTCCTTACTCTTCTGTATTTCAGATGTTCAGTGCACCTATTAAACTTTGTTTTAAAGACAGATTGTTTTGGGTAATGAAACTTCCTATTCCTCAAAGTGAGTGAAGTACATAGATCACACCTAGGGTAAAAATGGGTGTTTTCTGTTTAGAGATATGTATCTAATGATATAAATTCTTATTTAGCAGATTCCATTTCTAGTAATGAAGGGGTCACTATTATCTATTATGCCTTTTGGGGATGATTTCTGCAGAGATATGGTGGAATATAACTTACTGCCAAAGTAAAAACAGAGCTTACAGAATACATGGAAACAGGCCTTCATTCTTCTGTGTTAGTGTTTACTGGAAGGTGCCACCTTTTTTCTTTCCAAGGACAGATGAGGTCCAAGAAAGTCAGGAAATAAGGTGTCACAGTGCATGTCTTCCCATTTTCTGCCAAGGAGTCCTCAGATTTCAGAATTACTGTATTGCTGTGCAGTTGTTGCTCAAAGGAAAGGTTGCAATAGACCCTACTAGGCAGGGAAGCTGGAATTTTTTTTCTTCCTAGTGGTTTAAATTGTAGCTTATGAGCTGCTGTAGAAAATACCACCTCAACTAAAAATTCTCACCAACTTACTGTGTACAATGTTACCCACTTGTACCTGTTGTGCTAGAGTCTGCTTTCCACAGAATTGTTTCTTCAGCCTAACAGATTAATGACTGACAATTAAGTATATACCTGTAGGTGTAACTATTTGGTGCCTCTATTTTAAGGTGACTTTCATGAGATGATAACTTCATTGGAAAGAAAAGATAGAGTTAAAAAAAAGACCCATTGTTTTATTGTCTTCATTTGAAGTCTGTGGATCCACAGTTAGAAACAAAAAAAACCCCAAAATACCAAAACAACAACAACAAAAATACCAAAACAACAACAAGAAACAACACCCACCAAACCAATATATCATGAGAGAGGTACCAAGGCACTGATTACTTCAGTGTTCCTGAAAATTGAAGGCTTGCCACAGGAATGCAAGGGGTTACTGATGTCAGCAAACTTGCTGACAAAAAACCTGTCAAAACCGTGTCAGCTCCCTCAGAGCACAGGGAATGTAAGTTGGGGACAGACCTTGCCACTGCTGCCCAGTTGCCCTTCTGGAGGCTGGAAGGGAATTTAGGCAGGAGCTAAGCAGCAAACATGAGATTTTCCTGCTGGGTGGCTGGGCTTTTAGATGATGCTGGCTCTAAAAATCAAACAGTTTCAGGTGATAAACAGGTCATAAAATTGAGTATCAAATATCTGTCTGCGCTAGTCATCTGTTAGGCTAAAATGTGAGAAGATGTTCTTCTCTGTAGCCACAGGAAAAGAGGAAATAAAGTGTTAGAAAATGCTGGACTTGAATTATGGCTGTGAATGTATTTTGTATATTCTGTATAGTAAGAGCAAGAGTCTTTTGCCAATCTTAATGTAAAATTTTGATCTGGAGTCAATCTAAGTGATTGTTGGGAGACCCTCTCTGCAATCTGTGAAGCTATCAATGGAATAGGTTAAAGCTTTTCTTTAGACTCTGCTTAGATATTTTGTCCTTTGCCTTGATAAGTCAACATAGAAAGATTCAAGCATTAAAAATAAGATCTTGCTATCAAGTGGGCTTAATTGGTCCAAATAATGAGCTCACTGGAGCTCTCTTGGTTTTTATATTGTGACATTTTTCCATTAAGTTATGGACCTGTGTTTTTCTGGGGTTTTCTGATTTCCATCTCCTTTCTCCTGCAGAAAACATAGCTTGCTTTCCCTCCCTGGCCCCCTGCCTATTACTTATTAAATACAGCATGAAAAATGAATAGCATAAAGGTCGAAGTAGTCTGAGTAATCAAGAAAGCTAATTAGGAATTTTTGTATTTACTTTTAAGAGCAATTAGTCATTAGAACAAAAATGCCTGGAGGAAAAAAAAATGGATTTTCCTTCACTTGACATCTTCAGGTCTGGATATATGTTTTACTGTTCAAGCAAAAGCTAATTTTAATTTAGACACTCCTAGATTAGATTTTAATCTAGTCTAGTAAACTAAGTGAGCTCATACAAGGCATTGAAAATAACACCTCTTAGGTAGTGAGTTTAGACCTATCAGTGGTATCACTTTGCTCTTTGATCACCAGATTGCACTCTTGGAGAAGGATTAAATGCTGTTTCCTGTTTAATGAAAGTAGTTGGCAGAAAGGTGTAGTCATCTACTGTGGTCAGTAAAAGCTCATAAAAACCAATTGTCTGTATATTCAACAGGAACAAGTATCATGTGAGATGGCTTTGGCTAACATTAGGAACTAATGGCTTTGTAACAAACTCTCAATTAGGCTTTGCAATTCAGAAAGGATGATATAACTGTGTTGCCCAGTTGAAATATTTTCTATTCCTGGGCCCTATCTGGGCAGTTTCATTTTATTTTTTTTATTGTTATGAAATCCTGTTCATCACTGAGTATCTGATGGCTAAGATGGGGTGATGGGCATTTTAAAGGTACTTGGTGTTTGTCCCTGTGGAATGAGATGCAAAATCTCCTTTGTGTTGTGTCAGCACCGCCGTGTGTCACATTGTCACTGTGCTGTTTCATGTGCTGTTGACCTCTCTGAGAGCGGGCAGAGGAGATTCAGTGTTGAAATTCCCCAAGTCCTTCAGTCTGTGCCTGTGCTGTGACAGCTTTGTGGAGAGGGAGGGCTTGGGGAGTGGATCTTGAGCTACAGGATGTGAAAATGATTTAGTTTTCTTTTGTGTAGACAAAATGCACAATTTCTCTGCACATTTCTATCCAGCAATGCAGCCAGGCTCAGAGTGATTATTTTTGTGCTTCTTTTCTATACTGAATACCATCTGCTACTGAATGAACTGTATTAAGGAAATTTTTGGTTTATCTCATGTTTAGCTGATAGCATCTATAGTTAGAGCTGACATGGTTCTTATTGACTGGTAGATTAATTTATGAATGTCTCAGGTGAAATAAATCCAAGCCATGTAAATGCATATTCAGTGAGAGCTGGAGAAGAGTGCCTACTCCTGTGTGATGGGCTGGAACAGACTTGGGAAGAAGTTGAGTGTACTTTGGCAGAAGGGATGTAGCAGGTGCCTGGAGCACTTCCTCCTTTTGGATAGGGCACCCTGCAGCAGAGAATTATCTCAAGCACAACACAGGTTCCCACTGATGAAGCAGCTTGCCACAGGACCCAAGCATTTCTTACAGACCCAGTTCTTCCCTGTCCCACACATCTCATAAAGCACCATCCAAAACAAATCCTCCCAGCTTTGGTCTCTAATACAAACATGATTACTGTAGAGCAAACAGAAACTTATGCTTCTGTAAACATTGCTAATGGGTGTTATCAGAATTACCTGTGTGTGGGTATAGTGATGACAGGAAGAAGCAAGAAATGCTGTACACTTGCATGGGAGGAGGCTGGACACAGAAGATGCAGCCTCCCAGCCCTTGTGCTGACAGTCTGTCTGCCAGTGTCTGTCTGCAGCTCTTTCAAGGTGCCTCGTGCTCCTGGAGATCTGAGGGACGGCCTCTGGCTATGCCAGGGGTCCTGCTTGAGGCAGAGCTGTTGTACAGTCTCCAGGCTTGGTCTCTGGGAGAGCCCTGGGGAAGTCTGATGTGATAAAGATGCAGTTTTAATTTATTTATTTTTTAACTTCCTTGGAGAATGCTGGGAGTCAGCTTGCTCTGAGAAGTCTGTGAATGACTGATATTGCTCAAGAAGAGACTTCAGCTCTAAATGTGAGGTTTTCTAGGCTCACTGTGATGTTCTCAGGCTGCTTTTTGGTAAGTGCAGAGTCAGTAGGCTCAGGATGGCTCATTCTGAGCTTGCACTCGTGGGTCAGTACTTTATCCAGCTCTCTGCATCTGACAGTACAGTTGTTCACTTGGGTTTTCCCTACCAAACTGCCTTGCAGTGGTCTCATAGTGTTGGTGGAGTAAGCACATCCAGAATTATCTATTGTTAAAGGGCACAGGGACTTCCAGACCTCTTATGTCTTCTTTGGATAGATAAAAAAGAAACTGCTCAGTAGTTTTCAATAAACAAAAATGAGCTGAGGAAAAACCAAATTAGACTTCCTTTCTTATCTTCCAGCTCCTGGTAACACTTTCAAAGTGGTTTTGTACCATTACTTCAACTTGTTCAGTCTGGATGGTGAGTTATTTCCAACCCATGAGCCTGTGGGACCGAGTTAGTGACATGGCAATCTAAACCTTGGCTGATTTTCTTGTATGCCATTTCCTACTCAAAAAGAGTAAAACCAGAGGAATTTTTATTTTTACTGTTACTTTTATTCAATCAATGCAAAATTACCTGTCACAGGAGTATTTTTAAACATGAGGCAGTATCTTTGCCCAGCTATAAACAGAGGTATGGGCACCCCCAGTCCATGAAAACCAGTGCCAGTCCAGACCTCTGGACCCCTTTTCCTGCTTGTAACCAGAAATAATCCTGCAGCCATCTGCAAACATCAGCTCATTTTTATAAGTATAAAATTGAGTGTAAATGGGTTAAGTGAGATACAGGCCCATCTTGTGATGTGCTTGAAATAACAATAGAAGCAGTTGACTGCAGTTTCTGTGGATACACTTGGTCTCATTCATGTGCCTTCTCTATTGGCAATTGCTGCTCTGCTTTGCTAAAAAGCTGAAATACAAAAATGCTCTGTCAAATGTCATCTGGTTTATAATGGATAGTTTGTGAACAAAGACAAACTGTGGGCTTTATGAAAAGCAGAATATTGAGTAGAATGAATCCCAAGGATAAGCATTCATTTGTTTTGTGAATTTTATATCTAAATCATAAATAAGGCATAACAATTTAAATCTCCCTTCTGAATTAATCTGTTATGGCTCTGAAACAGTACTGATAGTTATGATCTTTGTCTTTCCCATCAGTGCCTAGGTGAGTACGGTCTTTATTGCCCTTTGTGCTGTTTAATTATCTAGTGGCATTAATTGCTGTACCTTAAAAATAGATTACCATGAATTCACATGTCCTGTGATTGGCTTATGTGGTAAATCCATACACACCTACAAGAAATATCTGAGTCTGTTTATGAGCCCTTAAGTGCTCACAGCTATTGACAGTGTATTTTAATGCAGCTATTACTATTGTTGTTTATTCTATTACACTGTGATTAGGTTCTACAATTAATTTTAATTATTACTAACCTTACATTAATTTTCTAAACACCTCAGATATTGGCAATAAAAAGATATGGATGAATAGTGAACTGGAAAAAAATTAAGGCTTGAGCTTTCAGCAAAGTGACTTGAGAGGAATTATGGAAACACCCCCCCTTTTTTTAAAAAAAACTAATTTGTGTGCAACATTTTACTATGTAAAAGACAAGCAAATTGAAAAGGAAGTCCTGGCACAAGGTACAGCCTTGCTCATCATGAGCTGGTATCTATGAGATTTTTTTTTTTTAAATGTGGACAAAACAGTAGATAGAAGCAGCCAAGCAGCCACTATTTAAGATTATTTGAAGTTAGCTGAACAATAAAGGTCCCAGGGAAAGGAGTGGCGTTAAGTTCTAAGGAAAATATGGCTGGTACTTGAACTTTGCTAATGAAGCAATTGTCTAAAGTGTGGAGACCAACACAACAGCAGAAGAAAATTGGCAAAGAAAATGGAAATGAAATCCAAGGCATTTAGCACAGCTTCTGTATTTGAAAGTCAGAATCCAAAGCAGCTCCTACTTTGCTCAGGAATGGGAGGAGATACCAGGGCTTTGTTTTTTCTGCAGTTATTCCTGCTGGTTCCAGGCAGGCATAAAGGATGTTTCAGTGGGCTGGGCTGAAGGGGAGTTGGTGAGGGTAGAAATTGTGCAGACTGAATCAACCATCACCTCCCGGGACCTGCAGTAGAAGCCAAGGGCAGGTTTGTCTCTGAGAACCACAAATGTCAGGGAAAACTGAAGGAACAATGTCATCTCTCTTGCTCCTTCTGAGCACCAGCTGAGTCAGTCCAACTGGCACAGTATTGAAGAATAATCTCAGTTGTTTAAGTTATTCTTGTATTGACTGAGGAAGTCCATGTATAATGTAATCATGCTGATGATTTAAAAAAAGGAAAAGATGAAACACCATTCTGAGCATTCTTCAAAAAAAAAAAAAAAAACAACTCTGTGGTATCTTTCTTCTTAATTTCCTCATGCTTCTTAATTTGCATGTCAAATAAAACCTCCCTGATTTTGATGACATTGCAAGCGTTCAGCTCTGAAGACAATCAGTGTAAATTGTCACACATTATCAGATAACCACTGACAAACTACCTAACCATGTGCTTCACAGCCTAATGTGTAATGATTTTTCTCATGAAATTAAGAAAAATCGAGATCACTTCAAAACTGTGCCTTTTGTTTGGGAACACATTATGTGCAGAGCTGGAAAATGAGAGTCAGGTCAGGGAATGTGACTGAGCTTCCTTCTCCCTCTGCCTCTAAGGCCTATTTAGCCTTGAGACATTTACCATATGCTGCAGATTGTTTTAACCATGAGTGCTCCATATCTTTATGGATATGGAGCTACCACTGGGCTTTCACTGTTACTGGACTCTCAAGGTTATTTTTCTGAACCATCAAAGGATTATGCTGATATTGCAGACATGTCAAACCTGATCTTAGCATTGTTTTTCCTTTTTTTTTTCCCCATGAATAAATTTAAACATCTGTGAACAGCCATTGGTTACCTTGCAGTGTGAACCTGGGGCAGAGAGAGCAGAGTGTGTGCATGTATATATTGCCTGGCAGGGGGTATGTCTTCCTTTAAACTATGGGAAATGTAGATATTGCATTTTCATATTAGGCACGTTGAGCTCAGCCAGTTATCCCACTTGGTGAGGTGAAGTGATCCATACTAAAGGTATTTTTCAGCAATATCTCTGCAAATGTCATAGAAACCATCTCTTTATCGATGGCAATTATTTTTTCCCTGTGGAAAGACATCCCAGTCGTATAGGACAAAACAATAGGAAGGTGCAAAATTGGCCTTGTCAACTCTGATAGACTTGATTGAATGCACAGCAACAAAGAATAACTATATATATATGCTTTCTTATACTAGGACATTTTTTGTTCGTATCATGAGACATAATTTCACTTTTCTCTATATTGTGCTTAGCAGAAAGAGGGAAATATCTCAGCTATGCAATGCTATTATTAGGTGTTACCTATAAACATGGTTTGCAGTAGTTTGATGAGCTGATATACCATTTGTTAGAAATTCTTTTCTCCTAAGAAAGACATGGTCAGAACTTTTTTTCACAAAGGGGATTTGCACGTTGTCTATCATTTAACAAGGAATTAAAAGATGCAAGGGCATGTACAGGTTTTACCTCATTTGAAGTGTAAGCTTGAACTGCCTAAGGTTTGCTAACAAAAAAACCACCAGAGTGAGAGCTTTTTCTCTGGCCTGTTCCCAGGATTTTCTGAAGGGCCTCCTTGTCTTGTCCTTCACTTGTCTGAGTCTCGGGTCACTTCCCCATGGCTTGAGAGCTCATGGAGATCCCATCACGTGAGGCAGGAGCGTTCCTCAGCCATCCACCTTCAGTACTTCATTCTTCAGCTGCAAAGTGGCCAGGGAACAACTGAAAAATAATGTAAAATGTTTGCCAAAACACTGCTGTCATTGTGTGAACAGAATGCTGAGCTTCGTGTTGCACGCACACCTCTTCTCCCTGTTGATAAGAAATTATTTGGGTGCTAGTAACTTGCTGGCTGACTGGTATGAGAGTGTTGCTTAACAGCTCCTACCCACAGCTGTTGGATTTTTGCCTTTTGTTTGGATGCAGACACACTTGAAATACTGCAGAGGACCACTGTCAGATTTTGTGTTGAGGCCTTGCCTCAGGTGCTGCCTTCAGCCTGTGGCTCAGGGTGGAGGGAGAAGGGGACAGTGAGGAGCTGTGCTCAGACACACTGTGTCAGAGGGATGCTTGGAGGAGAAGGCAAGCCCTGAGAGCCCACCCGGGCAAAGCAGCCCTGCAGCCCCTTGGGCTGAGCAGGACCCCCCTCTCCCCTCCTCTCCCCCTGTGCTCTCAGCCTGGCCTCTCCCACGGGGATGGGAGGCGCTCCAGCCAAAGGGATGGTGTTCACTTCCCCAGCAGCTGGACAAACCTGAATGTCTGGTTCTGCCCTGGTTCACACGGGCTGCTCACCGAGGAGATCAAAGCCTGTTTATTTCTGGCACAAGACTTGATACAGATTCCTGTGGCTCTGTGGAAGCAGGGCATGGATGGACTCTGACCATTGCAATAACCCCAGATCCACCAAGATGTCAACACTGCCCACCATGCCTTTTGGAAAACAGCCTTTCTTTTATCTAGCAATATCTGACTTTATCTAACTTTCTCTAGTTTGTAGTGATCCAAGACATCAAATTCTCTTGAATATTTGTTATTTTTGAGGTTTTATGGATTAAGTAATACCAGATTTTCAGGTATCCATGTGAAATAGTTGTGAAACAAGATGATCAACTGACTGGTTTAATGTTATGCCATGATGCATGGCTTGATTCAGCTTTGAGCTTCAGCTGTGTCTACCTGCAGTTATAACTGAGGGGTGAATCACTGCCTTTCTTGGTCACTGCCCCTTTTGGTGGTGTTTGGGATGTATGACTAGAAAAAAAAAGGCTTGTCCAAGTTAGAAATTTCCTGTTGCTTGGTCCTAACCTGTTTTAGTTAATTATCTGTGTACCTACCATACTAATGTTCAAATAGTTGTATTTGTGTGTTTTTCTTACTTTCCTAAGAATTCTTGCCAGCTTGTGAAGAGGCTGGTTAGTTCACAGCCTGTCCCCCACAGCATCACAAGCTCTGTCATATGTTAGGGTGACTGGCACTGAGTCATGCTTTCCTTTATTGTACCTGTACTGTCTTTTTTCTTCCATAATCAACTTTACTCATATGCTTTCCTGCCTTTTCTTTATTCAAGTAATAATTCACATGCTAATGGGATTTTGTTTGGGCCTGTTTCTAGCAGAGTAGCTCTTAGCTGAAGTATGTCTATACTTTCCATTGTGAAAATCAGTTTAGATTTGAGGGGTTTTTGTTTGGTTTTTTTCCTCCCTAATAGCTGACATGGGTGATGAGCAAGCAGTGTGCTTCTCTAAATCCCTTGTGAAAAACTGAGTAGGATGCCTGTACTATTTGCAGTACTTTGCCAGAGGTAAAAGCAATGTTAGAGCTCTGATGCTAAAACCATTGCTCTCTCCTCTGCCTCATGATTTTATCTGACAATCCCCCTTTGACAGAGGCTGATTTGACATCTTAGAGGATCCACAGACAAATGTCTGTCGTGGTAAAGATGCTCCAGAGTGCAGCAGGGCTTGCAGAGTAGCCAGGGTGCCCAGCACCACCATGTCAGGACTTCCACCTGTGTCTGAACACTCACTGTGTATTCAGCATTCAGGCCTCAGTTGGGCATCCAGGCTCCTTTGAAAAAAGAAAGTTAGAGAAAGGGANCTGTCGTGGTAAAGATGCTCCAGAGTGCAGCAGGGCTTGCAGAGTAGCCAGCACCACCATCTCAGGATTTCCACCTGTGTCTGAGCTGTATATTCAGCATTCAGGCCTCAGTTGGGCATCCAGGCTCCTTTGAAAAAAGAAAGTTAGAGAAAGGGATCTTCTCAAACCAGGAAAACCCATGCTGCTTGTGACACCTAGGAAGAGACTATTAAAACAAAGAACTGGAGTTTCAGTATGTGCCACACTCCTTTTCCTTTGGGCTCCAAAGTGTGACCCTTTCCTGGTGGTTTATTCCAAAATGTGGCATTAGTTAGATAAATCTTTGAATGGCCCTGCTTTGAGAGCAATTTGTACCTGGTGTCTTTCTGAGATCACTTCTGACCCAAATAATTCCTGCCTGGGGGGAACTGGGTGGAGGGACATGGAAGAACATTGCCTTGTTTCCAGGGATTGGGATTAAAGCAGCAGCATGTGAGAGACCCAAGTTCACGTTCCTGTCCTGCCTGTTTCACAAAAACATGAATCCCTCTGTTCTACTCCTCAGGGGGCTGTCCTGACAAACAGGTTAATAGACACTCTGGAGAGCTCAGGTTTCTTTGTATGGAGTTTACCTTGAGAAAGAGACAACTGGATGTTGGCTCCATAGGCTAGTGCAATTCCCTGCAGATGCCAAAGACTGGGTCAATAAATGTGGAATTATTTGTGAAGTGTACACAGGGAAGAAAAGAAAATAGCTTTCCATACAGTGTGCTTACCTGAATCAGACAGCTGGATTGAGGGGGATCTGAATGTTTTTCTCTGGCTTCACTGCACCAGTATATATTTTGGTATTTGCTGCACCTTCAAAAGCTTTCTAGCTCTTTGGGAAATGTCCCTATATATGCTGTAAACTGCACAGCAATGTCAAAGCCATGTTTAAAAACCATGGTAGCAGCCAGCCCAGTAGTGAGGGATAGGAGCAATCCTTGAATGAAGCTAAAAAGTATCCTCCTTTTGCCTGGTAAGTCTCACCCTTGGCATGACCACCATGAGGTCCAGGAGGCTTTCTACCTCTTTTTATTTTGTTTTGGATTTTTTTTTTCAAGAAAGAAAGTTTGACTACACAGTATGAAGAGACTTCCTTCTATAAGTACTGCAATTATGGGCACAAATGTGTTTTACAGCCAGTGCTGAACACAATCTCTTCTTTACCTGCTAGGTAAATACTAGAATCTGAGCTTCTACAAATGTTTACTGCAGTAGGTGACAGCATATCCCACAATATGGTAAGATTGATCCAAATAATTCTATGTAAAACTCTAAACTTCTACACACGTGCATACATAAAATTCTATTGATGTAATGGATTTTCTACTGCAAAGGAAAATGTTTAGTTTGGATATTTTTCCCATTCTGGTTTGCAGGAGTAAAATATTTCAGTATGCATTAAAAAGCATGCACTTAAATTGTAAGTCAATTGACTAGTTTCTATAAAAAGTAAAATCAGTATTTTCAGGCATTTCATTAGAATAAAAAGAAGTCTGTAGCAAGAATAGCTTCAGCCCTCAGCCCAGCTCACATGCTTGGCTAAATTAATATGAGAGGAACTGAAATAAGTGAGTCTGGATCAAGTCCAAGTCAAAGGCTGCAGCAAACCCAACATAGAAGTCAAAGGTAATTTTCCAATTGATTTTGGTAGATAGAGGATGTTAGAGCCAAGAAAGATGCTGAAAAACCTGACATTTCTGTTAATAGCGCTGTGTTGAGGATATACCTGCTTCAGATTTTGCCACCTACTTTCTGCACAGGGAAAGTTCAGGCAGCAGGCTGGGAGAAAATTGTTGAACCCCGGATTTAAGGGCTGAAACTCTAAGTCAGCATTCTCTTAGCAGGCTAGTTATGGAATTCAAGGCTCTAGAGCCAAATTGGCTGCTCTAGGAATACACTGTTAAATACCTGATCACTCTTTTGCTGAAACAACCTAGGTATTTCCACACTAGAGCACATCCAGTGGCATTATTTCCCGTGCTGTGAAGAGAACCTGTGAGGTCCTTTTAGATAATTGGGTTGCTGGGCTTTTTCACACTAATTAAGCAGAAAATGTTTTGAAGTGCAGTCAGTCACTGTGCCTGGCACGTTGCCATGTGGAATGGTGCAGGGGCAGACGCCCTCACAGCTCTTCACTGGCTGCAGCCCACAGAAATTGGTAGGAAAATGACTGAGTGGAAAATGGCCAGTTCTGTGGAGTTGCAAGAAATAGCAACATCAGACCAATAAAAGTCAACAGTGTGATTTTTTTATAAGCAGCAGTAATTATTTTCCACTGAAGGAGGTGAGGGAGGAGTACAAAGCCTGTGATTGCCGTTGGCAGCAGCCTGCCTAGCAGAACGCCTGCCTCCTCCTCCTCGCTGCCTCTCACAGACACACATCAAACAATTGCATTAGCACTTCTGCTGCCTTTCTTCTCCCACCCTCTTTTTTCACACTATTCAAGAGCTAAAGCAGAGTGGTGTTGATAGTTGAGCCTAACAGTGAGTTTTGTTTGAACACAGCTTATCCTATCAATGATAATTCAGAAATTTCTGCATGTGTTTTGAAGGCAAGTTTAACTAATTTTTAAAGATGCACTTCTCCGTTTGCAAATAGTAAATAATTTGTTCTGTTTAGTGCTTCTCAAAGCGTGTCTTTGTGGAAAAGCTTGCTGTGGAATGCTGGAATAGGATAAAATTCTGCCTCTAATCGCAGAGATGGGTTCTATGTGTTTGTGGATTTAGAATATGTGGAGTTGTAAAAGACATTTTATATCTTTTATGCCTTTTTTAAAATTAAAAGGCCATCATTACAGAAGAACAAATTTTAATACTTCATCTTTATTGCCACATTTACTACTGTGGGAGCAATTTTAAGGAGTGGCAGTTCAGTAACTCTAGGTGCTTTCTGCAGACAACTGCTTTTTTTTTTCCTTGACATGTTTTTAACAGTTTTTGGATCAGGCCCCAAATATGTGTAATTAGCTTTTTATAAAAGCTATTAGAACGTAATCGTCCTCCCATCTGGATTTTATGTTCTGGCTATTAATGCTACAGATGCTTTAAAATATACAGCTCCAAGCCCTGCTCTGATCCTATTAGTTAAGGCCTAAATTTCACTTTATTTTCGAAGAAGTGTGGAGAAATTCTTGGGATTTTAAAAATGTACTCACCTGACATCTGTGGAATGTGTTTAATACTGTGGTTTTACATAATTCACATAATGATGAGTCCAGTGCTGCTCCTACTAAAATTACTAGGACCTTTGCCATCAAGTTCAGCATATACAAGTTTGTGTTCTTGTATGTATTAGCAAAATACATGCACGTTTGCTTATCAGC
>WBNQ01056499.1:765-28735 GCA_013401375.1 Spizella passerina | reverse complement strand
CAGAAAGACCTGTTTAAAATGCTTCAGTGTCCAAGACACAGGATGGGATTATAATTTACCACATAATCGCTTGCTTGGTGATTGTGCACAATATACTACAAGTGAGATGCATCTGATTTTTCACCTGTTAGCCTTTTACTGACATTAATCAAATCTTCAGGACTACAAAATAGTTCTGAAGACAGATCTGTCAGATTGGCCTCTTTCCCTCCCTCATTCCTCCCCTCCTTTCCTTTTCTGTGATGCCATTCACTCTGCAGTTGGAAAGTAATTCCATCATGTGTTGCAGTAGTATGCCTAATCTTAGGTGACAGTACTATATCCTTATGGTTTTTGAAAACAGAAAAGCTGATGTCACAAGGAATAAAGCTTGACAAAATGGAAGTTCTTATCTTAAGTGTCTTATGCTTATCTGCTCTTTCATGTTATGTTAAATGGATCTTGTTGTCTATATTCCAGTGTAAATAAGAACATTGTTTATAGGAAGTGTTTCTCACTTAGAGCTAACTTAAAATCTGCTTTGCTTGTAACATGGAAATAATTATTAGAAGTCAGTTATTTAAAATAAACCACAACTATCAACATGTATATTGAAGAGTAACCCACAGCTACAACCAAAAAATACTGTGCCCTGGTGTGATTCTGAGCCACTGCAGTCATTTCCTGACCACCTTCAAATGTCTTGCAACTACAAATACACTTGCAAATAAATCTAACCAGGTTTAGCCTCTACAGGCATAGGATAAAGTGTTTGCTTGTCACTGCTCATAGCTGATGTGTGTCACCCACCAGATGCATTAACAGCATTTGCAGTCAAATCCATCTTCAGTATGATTTATACTGGCAATTCTATTATCTCCAAATGCAGGAGCTCATTTTGGATAGTGTCCAAAGAATTCATTTGAATGTTTGATCTGACTTCTGTCAGGGATTCTAAACATGTTCTGGTCCTACACAAATGGGCTGTGCTCTCAGGCATCATCCTACAGCTGCAGTATTGCTCTCTTTGTATTTTAAAAAGCTACAGAGAACAGGCCTTAGTTTACAATTAGTGTTTGTGCACTTTCTTCTTGAGTGAAAACTGAGAGAAACATTTTTTTGTATTAACAATAAAATTTTTAATGTCAATATTAAAAGCAAACTGTACTTTTCCTCCCCGGTATTGTATAAAATGCAAAAGATTAACATCTTATCCTACTATTTTTAGACAGATATTGCTCATTAATTTCAAACTTCTGATGCAATTACTAAGTCACTTTAATCTTGTCTCTACTTATTATTGGCTCCGAAGGTACTTCAATATTCCCTGTACTCTTGTACTCTTTCAAAGGGTAGATGGAAAGCATTGCTGTCACATAATCAAAGCCTTTTTGATGGGAAGGCTTTATGTCCCTATTTGACCTTTTTTAAAAGAACAGTTTTGCATAAACCCCTCTTCCCTCCCAGCTATAGTGCTATAGAAGCCATGTGCTGTGAGAGACTCAGTATTTCCTACCTCATCAGCCCCATTCCCCAGAGAAGTGGTCCATAAAATTACACCTTTCCACTGGGCTGACAGCTCACTATCACTTTGCTCTCTCTCATGGAGCAAAACTTGATAAAGTGAAAGGAGGAATAAAAATAAATGAAGGTACAGTTGTTTTATTTTTTTCCAGGAGCTCTGTAGTGACAAGAAGCAACTTTACTTAGAAGTCAAAAGAATCATAGAATCACAGAATACTTTGGGTTAGATTGGACCTTAAAGATCATCTTGTTCTTGCNATTAATTAAAAATGTTTATATGTGATTACCTGTCCAACCTGAAGAGTATTTTCCCACAAGTCTCTATGTATTTGAAATTCTTGGTAGATAACAATTTTGATAGCAGAGCTTGATCAGCAGGTCCTTTCTTTAATTCTGTGGATAGATGACCATGATATCATTAACTAAACTGTAGCTGGGTGAAGCTATGGCAGGGACAAGGTGGGCGATGGGAGGTGAGCTAAAGTGGTTGGAGAACTTGAGGACTAGGAATAATTCCTCTGTGCTGCTCCCTGAATGTTATCTCAGGCCCAGAATTTCCTCCCAGCTGTCTCCAGCTGTGATGGCTGTCTGGAACAGGGACCTACTTTCATTCCCATCTCATGCCTTGCTGAGGAATAACAACCAACAGATCAGGAAACTGCTGCAAGACAGGAAAATCTTAGCTGAGCACTCAGGCTGTTTAGGTGAGGGGGTGGTAGATTTCCTGTGGTGATGAGTATGGTGAGAAAATAATTGAGGGCAGTAACTGATGTCACCAGGCTGCTCTACTGTGACTTTGAATTCAAAATGACAAGTAGCTCAAAAAGGGCACCCATTACAGCTTTTCCCCTAATGTGTGAAGTCTCCTTAAATTCCAGGCTAATTCAGCATACTATGGGATGTGCTAACAAATCCTGTTTTATAGACTTCTATGTTTATTAAATAAATAGTTATGGATGCATTGTTACACCTGCAGAAGCGAACGGAGCATATAGGTGATAAAAGACAGACAATTCCTCATTTCTAAAACACTGACTCACCCTTCAATGTTACACTGAGTGTTAGAGCACTTGAGATTATTTTGATAACTTCTGTCACTGGAGAGAATCCAAGAAAGATTAATCTGGGGTGAGAGAAACATAAAGGATGAAGGGAACGTCAGTGCCATTCTTTAATCACCCATTTCTACAGGTCTTGCAAAAGCCTGGTTTTGGCCCCATCAGCAGGTCTCAGGCACCAGGGAGGCTTAGGACTATTCTGCACAGTACTTCTGGCACCCTTCAGGGACTGCTGTTTGATGGGAGTAAGGGAAGGGGACAACCAGGCAACAGGACACTGTGCCTGCAAGCTGTGAGGTACATTCAGAACTGGGAGATCAAAAGCAGGAAAGAGTAATCGGGCTTTGAATATTTGCATTTTACAGAATAAATCCCCAGTGTTTTGCCCACAAGGAAGAACTGAAATTTCAGAAATATTTAAGGGATAATAGTACCCCTCTTCCAGGCATAGATTCTGCCTTTGCTAGGGCTGACCTAGTTCTGTTCCTCCTTTAGTGAGTCAGTATCTCTCTAGAATAGCAACATGCTTCAGTTCGTACACAACGTCCCTTGCCATTGCTAAGATTGAGAATATAATTTAGTTATAAATATAGCTATTAATTTCAAGATCTCTAGGGACATGCTGAGACACTGATGCCTAGTTCCTGCATTACTCTATGATGTATTTTACACACTCAGATTGCAGAAACATTTTTATACATTCTGTAGTTTAGATTAATAAGTGTATTTGCAGGAAATAAACTTTATATCAGAACATTTTCCTCCAAATTTACCCTTCTCTTAAACTTGTTGGCTGCCTGAAAAATATAGTTTATATAAAGTACTCTTGTTATAAATAAACATGTTCTCCATGAGCAGGGACTCAGGACTCTGCCCCTTCCCTTCTGTGTTCTTAGGGGCATCAGTTCTTGGGTTCCCCATATTTGGGGCAGGACCAGTAATTGCAACATCATGTATAAGGAATATTCTCTTCCACTATACAAAGAACTTGTACCACAGCAAGATATTCTGATAATATTGCAAACTGGCCATCCTCCTACCTGCTATCTTGGCTGTTATGGTACACATAGTGTCAGTGATCCAAGCACTGAAAATGTGTTCATCTGCTGTGCTTATTTTCCTGCTTCCGCTAAACCATGAGGCTGGCTTAACTATCATCAGATTTAAGCTATAATAGCAAGAATTAGATTGTTCTTATTTCCCTCAGATATCTGAGACTTATTTTTATACCTATGTCTTATTTCAAGCTTTTATTCATGGCAATCAGAGACAGCTTCTTATGTGGAACTTTATTTCTAAAACCCTGTAGTCAGGGCTTTGCCACATAAGGAAAATTATAGAATCACAGAATGGTTTGGGTTGGAAGGGAGTCTTGAAGATTGTCTGCTTCCAGCTCCACTGCTGTGGGCAAGGGACACCTTGCACTAGACCAGGTTGTTCAATCCAGTGTCCAGCCTGGCCATGAATTCTTCCAGGGATGGAACAGCCACAACTTCTCTGGGCAACCTGTTCTGGTGTCTCACCAATCCTTACAGTAAAGAATTTCTTCCTAATATCCAATCTAAACCTACTTTCTTTCAGTTTGAACCCATTCTCCCTTACCCTTTCTCTACATGCTCTTGTAGACAGTCTCTCTACATCTTTCTGGTAGGCTCCCTTTGTGTACTGGAAGGCCACAGCAGAGCAGAAGGGCTGAATCCCCTCCTGCACCTGCTGCCCACGCTGCTCTGCATGCAGCCCAGGACACATTTGTATTCCGGAGCTCCCAGTGCACATGGCTGGGTCATGTCCATTTCTCATCCACCAGCACCCCCAAGTATTTCTTGGCAGGGCTGCTCAATCTGTCCACTCATCAAATCTATCTGTCTCCAATTTATAGAGAGGGAAGTTGTGGAGGTCTGTTGTGTCAAAGCCTTTACAGAAATCCAGATAAATGATATCTGTCTTTTCTTGTCCACTGATGTAGTCACTCCATCATAGAAGGCTACTGGGTTGGTCAGGCAGGGCTTAGGTTTGGTGACAATGTGCTGGCTGTCCCAAACCACCTCCTTGTTTTCCATATACATTAGCATGGCTTCCAGGAGGATCTGTTCAGGCAGAGAGGTAAGGATGACTGGTCAGTAGTTCCCAGTATTTTTCTCCTTCATCTTTTTAAAGATGGAGACAATGTTTCCCTTCCTCCAGTAACCCAGGACTTCACCTGACTGCCATGAATTTTCAAATATCATGAAGAGTGACTTGGCAACCACATCAGCCAATTCCCTCTGGACTTATTTCTGCTTTCACTTTCTCAGTGATGTCCACCAGCTGCTGGTTGCTCTTCAGTATCCCACTGAGCATCACAAACACTTTGGTACCCTAAAATACCTCTTCACAGTTTTCCAGTTTTTACCTTTTCATATTTGGCCTGTATCTAGGCCATCACGGCTGTGAGAAGCATTGGGTCAGTCACTGGGAGGTTCATGTCCAAATGGATCTGAGATCATGGCTATTCAGGATAGGTTCCTTAAGGAATAAATTGAGTTCTATCAGCTTCTTTGGTTTGCTATGAGGTATTCAGCCCCACTCATGATCCACTCCCTGAAGGAGCCCACCTTGAGCTTCGCCTTGGATCCACCCTGAGCAGCAGGTTGCTCTCCTGAAGCCCATGGTTGCAATCTTATTTGCTGCCCTGTGTTTTCTTCACCTGATACTGAACTCCATGATCTCATGGTCACTGCAGCCAAGGCTGCCCTGAACCTTCCTGTCTCCAGCAAGGCTTCCCTGGTTGTTAGTGTGAAGGAGCAGCACACCATTCCTTATGGGATCCACTATCTTCTACAATATAACCTCCATTTTTCTTGTGTAATAAAGAGACTTAAATGCCTAAAATCCAACCATCTATCTTCAAGTTTTGTAGTCGAAGAACTGCCTATAATGATGAACTATGCCAAGATGCTTATGGAGCATCATTTCATTAACAGACATTCAAATTTCCATCTCTGACAGCAAAAACATGCTGCTGAAGCTGTGGAACAGCCCAATTGAAAAGAAGGGTTCAGAGGTCATTTTGAATTTGTAACTGATGTGAAGTACAAGAGAAAATCAACTGATACACACTTCATGCTGCACAGATCTCAGTGAGAGTGGAAATAAATTCTGTTGACCACAATAGGGGAAATAAATACTGTACTGCTTTTGCAAAGAAGTGGTTTGATTGCAACAACCACGTTGTAGGGAGATAGCACTTGCCTCCCTCCCTCTCTTATAACCAACACTTAGCAGAAGACAGAACTTCACTCTAAAATGGACGTGCAGCACCACCTCTCGTTGGGATTGCTTTCTGCAATGTGATCCTTGCAATCTCCCTCCTTCCTCCTTCCCATCCCCTTGAAAAATGTAACAACAAACTGGGACAAGCAGCACAGTATTTTGCTTTTATGAATCTGTAAAAGTATAATTATTCTGCCTTCCTTGAAGGCTACAGGATCAATGTGTTTGCACATCTCCTGTAGAGTGTTATCACTTACATCCCTCAGATTGGATAGAACTGTCCACTTGGTCAAACTGCCTGCCAGAAACCTTTGTGCGTTGGCATCCCAAGAGTACTCCAGATTTGCCAAGGTGTATGCCATAAAACCTCTACCATGGTTTAACCCTGGCCAGCAACTAAGCCCCACATAGCCTCCTGCTCTCTCCCCCAGCTGGATGGTGGACAGAATTGGAAAGGTAGAAGTGAGAAGACTCATGAGTTGAGAAAAACACAAGTTTAATAGGTAAAGCAAAAGCTGAGCACACAAGCAAAGTGAACCAAGGAATTAATTCCCCACTTTCCATGGGCAGGCAGGGGTCAGCTGTCCCTAGGAAAGCAGGGGTCCCTTGTGTATAACAGTGACTGGAGAAGACAAACACCATCACTCTGGCTGTCTCCTCTTCCTTCTTCTCCCCCAGCTTTATATGCTGAGTACAGCAGCAAATGGCCTGGATATACCTGTGGCCAGCTGGGGTCACCTGTCCTGGCTGTGTCCCCTCTCAGCTCCTTCTGCTCTTGTTTCTGTGAGGAGCAGAAATGGCCTTGGCTCTGTGTAAGCCCTGCTCAGCAGTAACTAAAACATCCCTGTGTTATCAGTGCCATTTCCAGCAAAAACCCAAACCTCAACCCTGTACCAGCTGCAACCTTTATCCAGCCAAAGCAGTACCATACCTTAAATGAAACTAGGACTGGGAAACTGAGTTATTTTCTCTACTGAGAGGTAAGAATGTACATCTATCTGCTGTGTCAAGGGGGTAGAGTAGCAGGGAAAGGAACATCTTAAACTGGATCTCTTAACATCAAAAAAGTGATATGGGTAGCAGGCTTGTATGGAACTGTATTTTTCATAGAACTCAGCCATCCTGATGTTAACTCAAAATAATTTTAAATTGTTTACTTCCTTGAAAGTCATTATTTTAGTATAAAGATACATAATTGTTTTGGGCTGGACTTTTACTTAACAAACATTAAAGGAAAAAACTCTCAATAAAGAGGAGTTGTTCTTAGAAAACACTTTTAAAGCCTGTTAGCATATAAACAGTAAAAAACCTCAACATGGATCCATGGAATTCAGGCAACTACAGATATAAACAATCAAAAAAGCCTAGAAAACTTTAGAAGTTTCCAGAGACTATGTGAGAATCTCTTTCAACTTTTGTCTGTTTTTGTGTAATATTGCCAAGAACTGGTTCTGTTTTAACAGCAAAGGTTAACAGGTATCATTGCAGACTGACTGGTATAAATCAGTATTTTAGGCAATTTCTTCTCTCACTTTCAAATTAGTTAGTGGTCTTTAAGAAAATTTAAATAAAAAAACCAAAAACAAACCTTCAAAGATGAGGCAGTATCTATAAATAATCCAAAATGTTCAGATTCAGAAGATAATTGATTGCTTATATTGCTCATTTCTTTCACAAAGAAACATGAGCTCAGAACTTTGATGATTGGATGCTTAACTACTCAACCTCCTGGCTGAGTAGATCCTCATAATAGCATTACTTTTCTGAGAAAGTCTAAGTGGCAGAATTTTTAGAGCACTGAACTCCATGCTGACTTTCACTTGAAACAGAATAAAAGAATATTTTCTCTTACTACAGAGCCTGCGGTGGGAAGAGGTAAATAGGTGCTTTTAGATAGCATGAATAGTATTGTATAATGATATAATAGTAATTTTAATCTGCTAACAAAACACGACACTGTAGGAATTCAAAATTCTTTGCATGATATCCATCATGATCCAGTCTTGTGCAGGGAACAAACTGAAGTGCCACAGACTGATTTACACTTTAAAGGAAAAGAGTGGTTTAGAGTTTACATACCAAGCCTTTGGTTGTGGGCTCAGAAAAATAAATCACTTGTCATTTTTATTTTGTAGGCTATTAAAAATATGATGACTAATTAGAATGAAAAAATGAAGCTTCATCATTGATTGAACTGAGCTGCATAATAATGTACTATCAAAAGGATTTGGGAAGAAAAGATGCATTAAATTAGTAACACCAAACTTGAAAGTTTCTAAAAAGTGTTTATAAATAATTAATCTCAGAGATTTTAAAAAATTAAAAATAACTCGAATCTTGTGAATATGTGCAGTCCTTATGCAATCAAAAATCCTATAGAAACAAGAAGTTTGCCTATGAGAGGGAAGACTTCAGGACTTAGGAAATGAAATCAGATGGAGGAAGAATGTGCATTTTATTAAAAATTATCCAATCTTAAAAACCATTTCTCAAGTTGAAGCTGTTGTCTAATCCTTCCTAATAGACACTTATTATTTTCTAATCCTGTTTTTTGCACCTTATTATTTGAAACACTAACAGTGCTTTACAAAGGAATATGATGCCACAAAAGCTTGCCATTCTAACTCCTCTAAATTTGTTTGACTCCTGTAAAATGGATTAATTCCCATGACTTTATAATCTGTGTTTTGTTTACATGAAGCAAAGAGATAGGAGGAAATATGAACTATTCAGTGACTTTTCCTCCACTGCCCAGTTCCAGGGAAGAGAGAAATTCACATCTGTCCAAAGGTGATGGGCTGAGGCACCCAAGTACTCACTTGGGTGTTGTGCAGGGCTGGTAACGGCTGGTGATTTATGTGCTTGAGACATAGCACAGACCCCTACCACTCACTTATTTCTGTCTATGATTTGTGATGTGGTTCCTGCCTTGAACACTTAACTTACAGCTGTCTGGAACAGCCTGGAACAGCTCTAGCAAGTCCAGCAGGAGAAAACTTTCAATTGAAGGAAGAAAGCTTAAAGTTCTGAAGATAAACCTGGTTAGCAGAGAAAAGGGACAACAAGACCTGTGATTCTGCCCATCACTAGCAGCTTGCAGCAGGGCTTGAAACAGAGAAATCTGTCAACAGCTGCTATGGGAGCTTCAAACAAGTGTTGAAGTGTTCAGCTCCTCTTGAATCCCCTGCCACTGCTGGAATCTTCCTCAGTCACTCTCCTGCTTATTTATGGACCTGAACATTTCCTGGTGGCCCTCTTGCTGAAATTCCCATGTAATGAGATTCTGCCAGCTCTGCTCTGTTCCTTGTTCCTCAGATGAGGAAAATGCCACCCTCTGGAGGAACCAGGTCTGATCAGTCAGTAGAAAACACTGAAATTCAGGAAATAATTTGGAAAAAAACCCCCAATGCTCTCATACATACATAGGATTGTATTAGGAGAAAGTATGGCTTTCAATTGTATTATGTATGCTCACTGACTTTGCAAAAAAAAAAAAAAAAAAATTCCTCATCATATCCAGTTGTTGCAGACCTATGAATTCACCTGCAGTTCCAGTTAGCTGAGAGGAGCAGGAGGATGGAGTGTGACTGGGGTGTAACAAGCTCATGCTCAGATGTGCACAGAGGAGAAACCATGCTTCCTCACTCCTGTAGCTGTACCAGTCTCTTGGACCTTTTCCAGGTTGGTTTTCCTTTGTTTGCCATAGGGGTAGAGGAGCACATTCTCACTGGCCCTTCTGAAATACTCCACATCTAAGGCAGAAGTAATAGGATTCACAAAAGAAAACGAATAAGGTTCAGATCAAGCAAAAATCACAACCATTTCTAAAGAGGAATTATAAAACTATTGCCTTTTTCTGTTTTAGGTAATGGTATAAAAATCTATGCAGATATGACCCTAAAAATCAGTAGAAGAAACATCTAGTTATTGTCTTATGCTGTTCTTCATTACTGCTTGAGATTTTAGAAATATCTGTGAAGACTTTTCTGCTTCAAAGTGCAAAATAAATTGGACTGTATAGAGCATCAGCCGTCTTAGGCAAAATTAAGCTTTCAGGGAGGCTTAATGGCAGAAAACATAATGGTATTTAAATTACAGGGCCATAAAGGACAGAACTATCAACAAGTGAACAAAAAACAGAACCCATGAAGAAAACTCTCAGAGCAAAGTACAGTTATTTCATCCTATTAAGGGATTCAGCTTCTTCTCTAATTTTTGAAACAGATGGTATGACAAGATTGGCAATGCTTTGCAGCATGAGCATCATCTAACTCATTCAGAGCCAAGCTGAAAATAACAAAATGAAACTCAGTATGGAAAAAGACTCAAGCTAACCTATGCATGGGGAAAGAAATTCAAAACAAAGAGATGGAAATGAGAGGAAACCTGGAAAGCAAGAGTGCTCCAGCTGTGCAGGCTGGAATTATTCAAACTGGAACATAACTGGCACGTTGTGACTTGAACTTTTACATTTAACTAATAAATTAGTAATCATATGGCTTTTAATGATGAGAACTCACTGGAGCTTGAGTTTCTATGCCTTTGCTAAAATTTTCCATATCCTCCTTACCTTTGCCTTCTACCTTCTCCTATCCTCCTACCTCTCTGCCTTCTCCATGGCAGACAAGAAGAACCATATTTTATGGTTCAGAGAGTTTGTGAATTCTGTCAGGGTTGCAGGTTGCTGTTTTTCCTCTTTTCTTCCCCCCAGAAGGTCTGACCCAGTTCCACAGTGCTGCCTTTGGAAACATCAGCACTGAGCCCTGCATGTTTGTGTGTTTATTGTGAATAAATAAATACTTATCTGGTCCATCTGTGTGAGCAGACAATGTGACAGAACCCTCCTTTTCTGTCCAAAGTATTTGGAGGAACTTGTGTCTTTCCTGATTAATTTTTAAAAAAATGTTAGCAATTTGTCAGCACTTACTATACATGACATTCCCTCAATACATTCTGGTATAACTGCTTATGTGTAGTAGTCAAACAGAGCCTTTACTAATTTTCATGTGGGTGAAAAATGCAGCTAATTATAACTCATGAAGAGACTTGATGGCTGTGAGCAATTCCAATTTTTAAGTTTCAGGATTTATGTTTTTCCTTTTCCTTTTACTGTTTGCCTCCTTAACATATGAGCTTCATATTGAGACCAGCCAAAGCAAAATCAATGACAAAATGATTGGAAATGAAGGAAATGAAGGAAAAGTGTTTAAACCAAAAAGCACCAGTCCATGGGAACTGTCAACCTTTAGGAAATTTGTTTTGGATATTTATTAGATTTAATTTTGTTTTGAAAGAAGGATTATAAACATACACAGTAAAGAATCTGAGTGAAAGTTATTTCCCTTTTCAATTCAAAATATAAGATAAGATTATCATGTGCCAGGGTTTAGATTTTCCATAACACAGCAGTTACCAAGGAAAAGCTTTGTATTAGGCTTGTAAAGAATCATTACATGAGTAACAGATATTTGATACTTTCTGAATAATACCTCATGTTCCAAATTAAAAGTAGTCTTTTACAGAAAGTTTCTCTTTCTGACTTGGTTTCAAGTCATTTACAGCGACTCATTAGAATACATTGTTTTTGAAAACTCCCTGAAGCAGCAAAGGAAGTGTCATTCAGACAGATCATCACCCATAAGGTACTGCTTTGCAATTTATATGCCTTCTATAACACAAATCTGGTTTTTGTTTTTAAACTGACAACGTGTCCTGGACTTCTATTTTTTTGCAACATTACAGGCAGCTTTGAAGTGCTGGGGATTGCTTTGGGTATGTGGAAAGGGATGATCATGGGGATACATCCCATCATTACCTCTGAGGATGTAAATGCTGCATGTCTGCCCTTGTCAGCACAAAGGCTCACCAAGGGAACTCGTGTGTACAAATGTAAGAAACTGCTAGCAAACCCTCTTGGTGAATTTAACAGAATGTAGCATGTGGAATACACTGCTTGGCTGCACAGCTCCTCCATGGATAAATGCCTGTGCTGAGGCATGTCCTGGACAAAGATATCGCTGCAACAGCAGTGCAGAATGGAGAGGAACATCAGGGTAATTTTCACCTGGTGCTTGAGGAGACTTTGGTCCAGCTGTGTCCCCTGCAGGAGTATGGCCTTCTACCTTTCTAGAAAGGCTAGAGCCTTTCATCTCTCCTGCTAGAGCCTGTCATCTCTCCTGCTTATGCTTTTCAACACTCATTGTATCCCTGGGTATAGATCTAGCTTAGTGTCCTGACCACAGTCACTGGAGAATGTTTCTCTTGGTGCAAAGTATTAAAAGGTCAAATTGAAATTGTGTTAAATGAGGATATTAGGTGTACTTACAGCCAAACATAGCATTTGCCTAAAAAATCCAAAACTGTTCAAATACTTCTGTCATGCAGATCATTTTATTAAGAAGAAAAAGATATTGATTTGTTTTTCCAAACTGCCATGTTTTCCTGATCTGTTTGTTCAGCTTATAGGCTGCACTATCAGATGGGTCATTCATCAAGGCTGAACCAACCAGTCTGTGCTGAGGATGGCACCTCCAGATGCCCTGAACTGCCCCCTGGGAATGCCACTGTCCCTTCCTAGGCAGGGGAAATCATCCTGCTGGAGCAGGCAAAGCAGGCAGGGTGGCACACAGCCTTTCCTTGCTGCAGTCCATGCTCCAGCGGGGCTGGGATCCCCAGGGAATGAAGCCATGCCTAAAACTGGTGAAGCAATGTGTCAAAGCTCTCCTGTGATCCTCTCTCCCAGTAACAGCTGGGCCATCTGAAGCCCTGCTGGCTCTGTTGGACCTGTGCTTGCAAAGGGAGCTTCTATCTGGCAGGTTTGCTTGACTGAATAAAAAGTTAGCTGCTAGAATTTTTTATTCCTGCTGCTTTCAAAGTCTGTTTGTTCCGATGCTGTTACCAAGAAATTATGAAATACCCTCAGTAAACACAATGATTTCAGGGCAGGGGGAATTGTGACAGAGACAGAGGAATTGTTCAGGACAGAGGGGAATCACACCATAGTGGCTGGACTGTAATCTTCCCCTTCTTGCTGACTGCCTGGCTGCTTTCTTCCCCCTCCCTCCTTCCCTCTCAGTGCCCAACCCCTTTCCCTTCCCTCCTTTCCCTTATGAAAGGATAAATATTCCCTCTCCAATTCTTTCTAAACTAAGGGGAGATATTGCAAACTAAGTTACATTTAGTATTTTGTATCTAATCTAACCAAAACATGACCAAGGAGGGTTTTATCCTCCTCTAGAGATCTTTATGTGACTCCAGGGACTAATAATGAATATTCAGCAGCTCAATTATGTACTATGGAAACAGAGGTGGAAAACCCAGGGGAAAGAGAAATAAAAGGCCTAATCAAAGGGAAGAGATAACTTGAAGATAAATGTGATAGAACCATGAAACAGAGAATTACAAAAGGCTCTTCCAGATTGCAGAGGTGTGGAGGAGAAAGATTTTCCCTGCAAAAGATAAAACACTCTGAAGAAGAGTCACAGAGGTCAGGACAAAATATTCCTGCTGTCACAGGTATGGTGCTCTAATTAAAGGATACTTTGAGGTTCGTCCCATTGGGATGGAGAAATCCAGCTGCTGCCCTGCTCCCTAGGTCTGGCTCAGCCATCTCCCCCAGGACAGCTATTTGGGAAGCAAGAGGTGCCCTAATCCTTGAATCCTTTCAAGCCCAGGCTGTCCCTGGACCGAGCACACCTGAGCTGGTCCTGCCTCTGCTTCCCTGAGAGTGTGAGACAGGAGCAAAACCCTGCTTGCACAAACAGCTGGATCTGTCCCAGCTGAAATGGCTGGGGCTCTCACATCCATGTTATCTGCAAGGAAAAGGAATGTGCCCTGCCCTGCAAATCTGACCCCACAAATAACATATTTAACCCACTTTGTAAAGCTTTGAGCTAGATCAAATGGATTGTCCACAACAAAACCAGCAGCAACAAGTAAAAAGGTTTCCCAGCTGAAAGCCTGGTCTCTGCGCTGTTCTGTGAGGTGTCTGATTTGAATTCTATTTCCTTAACACATTACTAACAGGCCACAGCCCCAGATAATTACTCTTTCTTTTCTGTTGGAAATTAAAGTGGAACATTGTGAGCCTTCTGTGCCTGTGAAAGGTTTCCTTGCTGGGTCTTGGGGGACTACACTGAAATTACTTTGCAGATTCTTCTTCCTCAGTTTGGAATTTGTGAATGATCAACAGGTGGTTTTGGACATCAGTCAGAAATTTAACTGAATTATTTAGATAAGAGACCCAAATCATGGTCTCAATTTCTCTTAAGGAAAATCTGTAAAAGCTCTTTCAGATTGAAACATGATGTTGGGATTGCACCTGAATAGCCTTGCAGCACACATTCACCAATCAGCTGCACATCTGGGGAGCATGCCCCCCAGAGCCTCTCTGAATTTAGAAATTAAAAATCAAAATCCATTTACTCAAGTCCCCAAGCAAAGCAATTTGGACTTTGATTTCTTGTAGCATCTTTTGGCTGATTTATGCTATGATTAAATTTTTTGTTGCTGATAATGCATTATGCATGCAGTAGCTGATGAAATAACATCACAGTAAACTCTAAAAATAGAGCCATTCAAGTATCCTTTAAAGAAAACCTGACATGAATGCTAGCTCACACATCAATGAAACTGAGCTGCAAAGGCACATTCCTCTAACCCACACTTCATGCAGAACTGAAAGCCCAGACAGATCCCTGTTGTGCACAATTCTACCATCTAAACCTCAGAGGTGATTTGATTTGATTTAATTTAATGAGACAGGAAGAGTGGTGAGGCATACACTGAGTTCTGCTGTGCAGCACACGTGGATGGCTTCACCCATTTTGTCCTTCCCAGTGAAGGTGTTGCAGTTGGCTGGCTGTGACTGCTCCTCAGCACACCTGTGGGTACCCCCTCAAGGCAGGGGTAGCATTTCAAATAAGCTTTTACTTTCCCTCAAATAAGAGAATGGAGCAGCTCAGCCTTATTGATAGCAACAGAGGAAAATGCCTTTCTCTCTTTCACGCTATAAGCAGCCATGTCCTAAACATCTGCTCTCTGCCTCAATCGTTTATTCTCTCCTTGATTTGAAAATGTTCATAGGAGGGTTCAGGACTTGAGGTTGATAGCTAGAACCTCCTTTTGGCGTCCTAGAAGAAAGACTGGCTGCCTTTTTGGGTCACTGGGGGCCCTAAAATTCATTGTTGTGCTCTCTTCCCATGGAATGGACACATTTGAGGAGGGGGGAAATTCACTCAGCCTCTTTCATAATTATGAGGAAGGTAATGAGTGTGTGTGTGATCAGCTAAAAAGAGCCGCACACTTGTTTTAATCTGTGTATTCACTGACTGAACATGCTCTGTGGGTCTGACAGCTGTGTAGACAATGATAGGGAATCCTCAGCAGCAAATCACTTTAATTGTGCCTCCTTAATGTAGCTTGAAAGAGGAAGAAAAGATGTTAAAAAACTACAGAAAAGAGATTCCTCAAGTTCATGCACAGAATAATAGAGATGAAACTTACAGAAAATGTGAATTACAACCAGATAAATAAATATTGTGTGGAAAGAGAAGAGTGATGGAAAAAACAGTGTGACTTCTGGACTCTTCCCCTCCCAGAGCCCAAGCAATCTTCAAAGTTTTTCCAGAGTATGTTTAAAGTTTGACTCCATTCTGACATTGCTTTCCTCTTCTATGCAGTTAACCCTGAAGGAAGCAGGTCTCCTTTTGAAGAATGCTTGGTGAGATTTATTATTTTGGCTTCAGTGTGAGAGAAAGTGCTGTCAGCACGAGGAGATCAGCAGTGGGTTTTGGTTTTGAGCACAGCAGTTATAAACAGAGCAGCCTATAGAGAGCAGCGAGTTGACCTTGCAAACATTGTGCACTGTATTGAGTTCAGCTCGCTCCTTAGTGACAGGATTTATTTGTTTTACTTCTCTGTCTTCAGCAGTGAAAGACTCTGACAGAATATCAATGCAGTGGGTTATTTCTCAGGCATTTCAAGACTGCCTTCCCCTGCAATCGAGATTTCATCGCTTTGAGACTTGAGAAAAAGGAACTTTTTTTTCTCTTTTACCTCTGCAGCACGTAGTGTCTCCAGCTGGATCATTTGAGGCACATTTGCAGCATTTAAGTAAGCTTTCACTACTTCACACACAGAAAAGGTACAGGCTTCCATTAAGTGTCTGTGGGACAATTAGCCTATTAACATTCAGCAAAGCAAAGCTGACTTTAATTATTTCATTTGCAGTTGCTGCTTCCAGTGTGGTTTGTTTGGAATTACAGAGCCGTGGTGGTTAATGACTGTAGCACAGCCACAATGAGGCAGACGTGCTTGCAGGCAGAGCCACGAGCCGCCTCTCTTCATGCCATGCCTGGTTCCTGCCCTTTAAAAGTGATCAAATGAGGGCCCCACAGCCTCTGCTGGCACCTCCACGTTTAATATTATAACCAGTGTTTAATGCATGCAGATTGGCCCTCCCCATGGTGAGAACAGTGGCTGCAGCAGCCTGTTATTTAATGGAATGTGACAGAACTGCTCCTTCTGCTCACATTGTGTGGGTCTGTGCTTGCAGAGCTGAAAGCTCCAGGTTTATTCCCAGTTAATGACAGCAGCACTAGTGCCTCCACATATGCATTATTTACATAAAAACAAAATTAAAACTTTGACAGAGGAGAATATTTTAGGTAGATTGTTTCTGCTTTCAGCAAGCAGTGGGAAGCAGAGATGCCATAACTGAGAGAATAACATGGTTAAAACTATCTTTGATACACACAGAAGTGACAATGCAATTTTGCCCAGGGTCCAAGTATTCCAGCCCCGTTCCTAACTAATGAGCTAGACATCCATCTCCCATCAAATAAGGTACTTCCACACTATGAAATTTTGAGAATTATGTGAAATCCATAAAATGTAACTGCATTCTGATAATTCTTTTTAAATTATTCACATCTATAGAGAAGATAAATCCATCAGTCAGAATGTCATTTATTTTTCTTTGAATCTGACAATTTAAACAGTATGCAGTTGAGATTGCAGTAAGTTGGATTGCTTCCTGGTTTTGTCCTAAATTTATAGAAACCAGATAAAAGCTCCTTTCCAGCCTCAAAAAAGCAGTTCTTCCCCTGATGTACACTCTTAAACATTGGAGGAAAATATTTCCTTTAAAGCAGCCAAGACAAGAATATCAAATATCTATTGGGAAAATAAATTGGATTCCTGAAATGTTAATATAAACAGAAATCCCTCTAGTATTAAACTCATATAAAAATTTCAGTAGTTTTAGAAGTAAAACTTATGGGCATTTTTATTGGAAAGTCTAGTCTATTATTGGGAAGGTAAAAAAAAATATTCATCCATGCTCATACAATCTGCAACTGTGTTTTTATATTTGGACTCAGCCAGCTATTAAAGTACAGCTGTTTATGAAGATTTACATTAAAAATCTTTTTCTGCTCTACTTCCTTCCCAGAAAATGGATTTTTTTTTAGAACAAATATTTTTGTAAGACTATTTCAGGTAAGATGGCATTTCCACTCAATTGCATGAGACCTGTTCCCCAGAAATCCTCAGGGACATGACAACCTAAACATTGTTCTTAAGCATTCCTGATTCTCACTATTGCCCCATGTTCTGAATGTTTCTCTTGTTTCACCCTTCTTTCCTTCCTTCCTTGTACAAATCTTGGCTTTATTAGGACCTGAACTGATTCTTAAAAAAAATATCGAAAAGGCACTTCGATTTTTAAAAGAAAACATTTTGCATCCATTTTGATTTTACAAGTTAAATCCCAAACTACAGAGAGCAGCCAGAATTTTACAATGGTTTTAAAATATGTACTACAGCTCAGAAACCCAATGATATAGTTTGTGATCCAGTTCCATTTAAGGTGCTACTTTTGTGCTCCAACCTCATTCCACTTAAATGATCCTTGTTATAATTACTCCATCACTTTTGACTATCTGTAAAAAAAAAGAGCATAATTTGCTGTTTCAAGGCAAAATGTTTGGACTGTTGGGGACACACCTGGAGAGAGGATTCTGATGCCAACCAGTCCTCAAGGGAGAGCAGTGTCCTCTGACTCCTTCCATAGGAGGAAGGATCTGCACCTCTGAGTACCTCAGGCAGGAGGACATGCAGGGGAAGGCAATCCTCTTGGACACTGGGTTTCAGTAATTTGGGGGGATAAACATCAAATCCAACACTTCATCCCACAAACTACAAATCCCTGTCAGGTCACAGAACCATGGCTTGGTAAGGTCCTGTATTTGTCATGTAGACTCTTTATCAAGCTTTTAGTTTTTGGTGTAGCTGTTATAATATGTGAGATGCACAGAGGAAGAGAGTAGAACCCCCTGTCCTGCATTAGGGCACAAAGAGTTTAGCTAAAACCACTCTGAAATTAGCCTGAGCCTGTGAGGTGGTTTAGCACTGCAGAAACACTATTCTACTAGAATAGAGTGAAAGGGAACATTTTCAAAGCTGATCTGGCCAAAAAGGCCAGAAGATCACTTGTGTATGGACATAATTAGCTATTGCCAGCTCAGGAAAGCACCTGTGTTCTGATCACACAGTACCAGGTGCTTCAGAGTGGCCCTAAATAGGGACAAAGCTGCAGACCCAAGGTCTCTTTGGGCAACTAGGCTCTGACACAGCACTTAGCTCAGGGTTTATTAAAAGAAGGCAGTCAGGTATGACAAAAAGTATCAAATTATGTTTATCATGGAAAAGGAGATAAGTTCCCGCTTCAGTTTCACTGGATGCTCAGCACAAGTCAGAATTACACTGGAGGGCAGAATTCTGCTGCTGCTGGATCAACAAAGCCTCTCTGAGTCTGATAGCTGAATAATTAAGAAAGACAGTGCTTCTGTCAAGCCTCTTTTAACCATTAATTGCTTCAGTGCTATATTTACAGCTGTTACATAACCTTAAAGGTTGCTTCTGATATAATGAAGAAACCCAGCAGGTTGCCAGCTTAAATAATATTTCGTGTGTGTGTTAAAATGAGTTATCCATCCCTATTCATTTATGTTGTTACAGTCCTGGGACTTGGGCAATCTTCATTTTGGTTTATTTATGGTTTTATAACAAATTTTGCTGCAGTATGGAGCTAAATTATTTTTAAATAATGATGCAGATTGGATTATTACTCAAAAGTAGAACCAAAAATCAACAGATGTAAGAGATATATTTAAACTAATTCCAATCACATCACAGCAGAAACAGGCACATGGCATGTGGATTCTTTTTCCTCTACCAACCATCTGATTTCTGCCTGTGATCATTAATTTAGCACATACTGAATTGTATTTTCAAATACATCTCAAAACAAATGAACACATGCTTCTGTGTTCAGACTCCAATCATTCTGCTGTGGGTAACCTTTATTTTAAGGCTATCTGTACCCTGACAGCCAGCAGCATTATTTATCATGAAATGTCTAATGGCCCAGTTCCGCAGATGCTGAAATTTCTATGTGATGGTTGCATTTTGTCAGCAATCACTGTCCAGGGTGGGCTTTAGGAGCTGCTACAAATGGATCTCTATAGCAAGAGGTAGGTGCTGGGACAAAGAGAGTGAGACTGTGCCCCTGCCATGGGTTGGGTGAGCAGCAGTAGCTTATTTTGCATCTCCCACCAGCTGGACTTCTAGCAAATACCCAGCAAAGTCTAAAAAAGCAGATTAAACTCAGACTTGCACAGCTAAAAGCTGTGCTATAGCTTCGTCTTAAAATGTGTAATTCTAAAAAACTAGACAACAACAACTCCTGAACATTGTGAAACACAGCAAATAAAATATGAACAAATGTAATTCTCTGTGCTGTTCCCTTCACATTAGCAAGATGGCTCTCAGGAGTCTTGTTACTTGCACTAAAAGGATGTGCAGCTTGCAACTTTTATTGGAAAGGAAAGCTGTCTGTCACATGCAGAAATTGCATATTTTTACACTTATTTCACGTCCCTGCAGAGGAGGCTTCTGAGTCATGCAGCTTTTTATTTCATTAGCAACAACATTGCTACAATGAGTGACATTATAATTACATGAACAGCAAAAATATTTGAAACATTATTGACAGGAAAGGGAAATTTGCTGCTGCTGGTGCCTGTTCTAGGGCCTGAAAAAGTGGGCTGAGCAGCTGCTGCTGAGGGAGTTGCTGACATTGGTATAGAGGCTTGTTAATAGTTACTGTTAGGCAGGTAAGGTGAAGCTTTCTAGCAATATTAAATGCTACCCTGTCTTTATAACTTCTCTGAGGTTCTAAGCTTGGATCTCTCATGAAACACAGCTCTTGATCTTCTTTCTTTAGCTACCACTCAGCTTCTGAGGTGGTGGCAAAATAATGGACAAATCATGGAAACCAGTGAGATTTTCCAAGGGTTCTTAATGCAGCTGCAGTCAATGGCATCACTGACAGCTGAAAGGCAAAATACAACCCCCATTAACCCCATCACATATAATGGACCTGTGCCTGTTTTCTAGTATCTGTATGAATGTAGTAGTGTAGACCCAGGAAAGAAGGAAGGAGAGGAAGGAAGGAGAGGAAGGAGAGGAAGGAAGGAAGGAAGGAAGGAAGGTCATTACTCCTGCCTTACTTAGAAAAAATCGAGATATATGTTGAGATATATAATGGTGACATTGAAAATCTTCCAAAAATCAAGGACTAAGAAGTAGATTACAAGATGTTTAGGCTGTTTTGGAGAGTTGGTGAGATCTTCACAGTGAGACTGATGTGGCATAAAGGCAGCTTCTCCACAGCCCAGCTGACTGCTGTGCAAAGACATTTCTGCCCAACAGACAGAGAGCCCTGCCCTCTGGCTTGGGTGGGCACTCTGCAGGGTGTGGGGAGTGAGAGAGATCCATGTGTTTGTCAACCAAGTTGGGAATTATTCCTCCAAGCAGCACCACAGTACAAACCATTTTAACATCACCTATTACCTACTGCACCTCTGTCTTTGGTGGCCTCTGTGAGGCCATCTCATGCTCTCAGCATTATGAAAGTACAAATCTCACAGTTTCTCCAAACTCTCAGCTTTCCTTAGCCCAGGGGTGTAGGGGGATACAGTATGTGTAAATGAAGGCGGTATAGAATGTAATGTTATCCCCCAATGAGTTGCAGCTGGACCAATTACTACCAGGATTGTAGTACTAGGAGCAGGCCTAGTAGGAGGAGGCCTGATCTTGACAGGCTGCACCTGTAGCCAATAAGAACAAGTGGTATAAAAGAGTGGATTGGTGGGCTCTGAAGTTAGATGGCTGCTGCAAGGATCAGGAACAGTCAGTGCTTAGAGGAGCTGCCTGCAAGAGACATTGAGGAGGCACGAAACTCTGGTGGTCTAGAATTCTTGCACTATAATGATAATAAAACTTTTGATATATAAGACAACACGAGGGAGCTGCTATTTCCACAGCTCTCCCTTATTTGGGGTTTCCTGGTTCCTCATCAGAGGATGAAGGGCACTGTGTGAGGGGAGCCTCCACCTATATACAATGTGAGCATTTTAATAGAACTTGCTTTTAGCTAGGGTGGAGGAGGAGCTCTCACTGCTGCCTGCTCTTCAGGAACATCAATGTGGACAATTACTATGCCCCCAGACTGGCGTGGAGGGCTTTGCTCGGAGCCCTGCAGCTCCACAGCCCAGGGATGCATCAGGGACAGGAGGGAAAGGGCTGCAGGAGAGGGATGTTGCAGACCAAGGAGCTTCCCCTCAACCCCAAGACCCACCCAGCACCAAATTGTGACAGCAGTGATCTCATTCATCTCCAGGCTCTGCTCAGCCCCTGCCCCTATTGATACAGACCAGACTGAGAGCAGCAGGCAGGAAGGTGGGTGGTGGCTGAGGGGGAAGATTAAAAAGTGGCAAGCTGAGGTTTAAGAACAGTTAAGAGAAAATGTGGGGTCTTTGCTATTTTAAAGTACAGTTCACAAGGAACCCAAAAAACCAGTTTCCTAGGCAGATGCAGCACACCATAATCCTGTACAAATGCTGTAGCCTTTCTGAAATGCAGAGATAATTTAGAAGGAAGGAATATTAAGTGTCCTGGCATTGCTTTTTTTAACAACTGTGAAAGCCTCTTTGCATCTCTTCAAAAAATTGCTGCTTATATGGGAAAACTGACTAAGCTGCCTTTTGTTTTCAGGCAAGCTCTGCAGTGGATCAGGCTGGGAGGCAAACAGCAAACCACCTCCACATGCTAGGCTACAAAAATGCTAATATGTCAGCTTATCCATGTCCAAAATTCCATGGTCCCTAGTACCATCAAGGCTGTAGTCTGCAAGGATGTGACAGCTGAGATCTGTTAAGTTTTCAGTGCCAGAGTCCACAACTTTCCACTAACAACCCTGAACAAATATAAACATCCCTTTCCTTCTGTGCATGCCATGCAGAGTGACTGCTGACCAGGAATCATCCTCCTGCACAGTGGGCTTCAGCTCCAGGCACCAAGAACTTCCCTCAGTTTTCAGGGAAACTATAACAGGAAAAGGAAATGAATACCAAGCAGTAGTGGAAAGGTCTGAGGTAAGGAGAGTAATGGCAAGCTTTAAGAAAATTGACTGTTCTCTAAATTCCCTAAATTCTCTAAATCAAAAGGTTTTGTTGCAATGCACCAGGTGGTGGTTTTTCATGGCACAGGCTGATAGGCTTCAAACTTTTAAAATTATATTTATCTCACACATTTAAAAAATGTTAGAAAGGAATTTGGGGCAGGGAGAAGGATTTAGATCAACAACAGCCACCTAAAGAGTAAAGGAAGGAGCCAACCTAGGTGCTAAGAGATAAGAAGGACAGGTGGGGCAGAAGTAACTGGAGATCTTTGAAAATGAGGAAGGTAAACTGGGGTATGCTCTTGAGAAGGAGGATGTGAGAAGAATTGGCAGACCTGGAGTAGCAAAACAGGATGGTAGTTGCAGCATTAGTTGTGCTTTAAGCAATACTGGTGATATCTTCAGGTCTGGATAAAAACCAGGCACAGGCAGCTCCCCACTCACAAAGCTCCTCACAGTGGTGCCACCAGACCCAACAGTGCCAGACTGAGCCCAGTGAGTGTTTGCAGTAACTGCACTGCTGATAAAAGCTCATTCTGAGCAAAGTAAACCACCTCAAAATGCCCAGACAAAACTGAATCTCTGGATTTCTTCCTGCACTCCTGTTCTGGCACAAGGCAGTGTTTTTAACAGCAGGCTGCAGACAGCTTCCAGCCAGATTCTCCTAAGGTAAGTGCTGTGTCTAAAGGACAAGTAAATCATTTAATAAATCTTCTTTCCAGAACTTGCATGGAAAAAGCTCTATGGAATTGTTAGGTTGGCACTTAAGGGACCTTTTCTCCATACACACTCCCCAGTCTCTTAACAGACTCCAATGCCCTCCTTTATTAACAGAGAATTAAATTCTGACTTCACTTGGGCTTTCAGGTTTGGGGTTTTATTTTTGGTTTGTTGGTTGGATTTGTTTGCTTGTTTGATTGTTTGCCTCCTGGCGAGAACAAAGAGCACTATGTTCAGTATAAAAGAGAAAAACAAATGCACTTCTTAACGATACATGAGAAAGGAGAACCTGCCCCTCACAGCACACCATTGCCAAGGGAATTAATATTGCTGATTCATTTTCAGGGCTGTTATACTGATGTGGGAGTTGTACAAGAAGAACAACAACAAAAAAACAAAAACAAAAACAAAAACAAAAAAAAACCCCAAAAAAAAGAAAAAGCCCTACAGGAAAAAAAAGTGTTTTGCTGTTTACTCTTGGATACTTTGTATCATGTTGGGGTTTTTATTTTGCTTATGTGGATGATGATCTATCATCTCCCCATTTTAAAAAGTAAGCTCTTTTAAGATACTCTGTGTAATGTATTAAATAACACTTTGTTTCAGGCAGGTTTCTTTGAGTCTATCTACTTACTGAGAAGACTAATAGCCCCTTTCAGACCTTGAAACCACATAATTTTAGCAGTGTAACTTAATGTCTTAGGAGGAAAATGTATAGCTGCTCTGGGAGTGAGTAAAGGTCCCTCTGCCTGGCAGAGTTTGTCCAGTCCTTGTGCTTGACCTTCCCCAGGGCAGCCTCTAATCTGTTTTCAACAGTCCCAATATTTTTTTTCTGCTTTATCCACCTAGATTTGGAAGCAATGTGCACATTTATGGATATGTTTGCCAGCTTCACACTGAAGGTTGTTTTCTTTGTTTTCTTTGACTTTATCTGAAGGAGAAAATCCCAGGGCAAAACCCTTACTACAAAGCACACCCTGAGCTATGAAGGTGACCTTTCTCTTTGCTTTTTCTGGAATTTTTTTAAACTCATGCAGAGTCATCAGATGTTTATCTTGACTTTTTTTTTCCCCAGTTTAAAAAAGTAAAGGAAACACATGATTTTTTTCTTCACTTTCCTTTCTCTTGTATGACTACATAGTACCCACTTATACTGAAAACCTTATGGCACTGAGACCCTGACCAGTACCCTAGGCAGGAACTAGGTGTTGAAAATGTGTTACAACAAGGTAGATTTTTAAAAAAACAAAACAGGAATATGAGCTCTGAAAGAGTGAAATGAATTTTTGCTTCTGGGTTTTACTATTGCTTTAAACAAGTCACTTGGCACTGACCATTTATGGTTAGATAGTATTTTTTTATTTTACTGGTATCATATTTTAGGGAGCAGGTTTTCCTAAGAAATACTTTAATTAAGAAACAAATAGAAACCAAAGTCTTATTTTATTGAATATGACAGGTCCACAGCATGTAGTCTAATAAAATCCAGACCTCATGCAGAACATGTGAGCTCTGCCAGTCTCTGTCTCCCAGAGAATTTAATGAGGTCTCCAACTGTTTATTGCACCAAAACACATTCCAACTCCTCTTCTTCAAGCCAAATACTTTTACTGGTTTCCAGATTTTTTCAGATTAAAATACTCACCTGAGAAACTTCTTTCAGTTTAAAGCTGACAAAAGCTGCTTTTTCTATGACAGACCATAATCCACAGGTAAGAAGCAGCCAGGCTCTATGGGGCAAACAAATAAAAACCCTGATCATATTAAGTTAAGAAATCTCCAGTTATAGCAGACATATGGATTGGTTCTCTAATTATTTGTTTGACTTTTTAATATACTATTAAAAAACAGAATGAAAGAAGCAGTGAAAAGAGAGATTTTTGAGATTCTGCATAACCGTTACTGAAAAAGATTGTTATTTCATGAGACCATTCTGTCAGCTTACCTTGTCTTGACCTATGCTTAAGTTCTTTTAGTGTGATTGCTAAAATCAAAATACAGTTTAACATTCCTTGAATGTCATACTGCAACAGCCAAGGAAAGTCCAGAGGCAACTTCTCAGGCTGGAGGCATCCAAAGCCTTTTAACCAGGAGTTGGGAGGAAGAAAGGCTTCACCCTCTCCACAGTGTGCTGCAGAGTGTGTGCTCCAGGTGATGCCAATAGGGAAGGCTGCATCTTCCTTGCACACTTCTGTCAAATCATTCCCTTTGTGGATTCATGGGTTGGAAATGAAACTTCACACAAAAACCAAATTCAGCTTCAGTAAGTCCCAGAATTCCAGATATGGCCAGATACTTGCATTCAGATACAACATGCCTGGCTCTCACTTTTAGCATAAATTCAAAATTTTCCCTGCTCTGAAGTTCTCTCTCTGCAGTGCAGAGCAGTTGTGCAGACCTGCTGAACAAGCTGGTCAAATCCTGCAAGCTCCTCACTGTTTTTCCTGTAGCATTTAAAGGTTGCTTTATAGGCCCTCAGTTCTGCTGATGTCCATTCATGAACCTGTCAGGGAGTGTGGCATTCACATTCTCTGAAAAAATCCCCTTGCCCAGCATTTTTCTCCTGGAGAGCTGAGAAGCCTCAGAGAAAAGAAAAACAATTCTTATCTTATTTGCTTCTCCTGTGTTGTGCTCACATGTGGAATGTGTTTGGAGATTGTTTACCCACAGGTGATTGTTTCACTGGATTCTGGTGTGAGTTGTTTTTGACTCTTTGGCCAATCAGGGCCAAGCTGTGTCAAGACTCTGGAAAGAGTCACAAGTTTTCATTATTATCTTTTTAGCATTCAGTAAGTATCTTTCCTGTATTCTTTAGTATAGTTTAGTATAGTATTCTTTAATATATTATAGTATAATAAAACAATAAATTAGCCTTCTGAGAACATGGAGTCAGATCCATCATTCCTGCCTTCGTTGGGACATTCCCAGCAAATACAATATGGGAGCACTGCTTGGTCCTTGGCCACTGACACCCCGAGCCCTTGGACTGTGGTCATTGGCAATGGCACTTTGTGCAGCATTGCTGATTTCACCTTGGCCTCTGAGAGCACTTGGAGGAAAGCTATTGGATTAAATCTGGCCATATAAAACTAGAAATATTTGTACAAGCTGTTTCTACAAAAATGAAAACAGCAGAAATGTTTTCAGTAGGGAAAGAAAGAGGTGGCAAATCATATTTTCCAATTATGGACCTCACTTGCACTGGATGAATCTCTATGAAAAAGCATTGGACTTACATCAAGTGAGTTTAATTGTGCCCCTTCCATGGCCCAGTGTGTTTCTTTTCCTTCCTTTTTTGATTACTCCCTTGTTCAACATGATTTCTAGTTTTCAATATGCAGCACCCCACAGTTGAACCATGTGCATTCATTAACCTTTCAACCTGAATTTTGGATTTCTGTTTGCCTTTACAGCTTTGGTTTTATTCTTTCTTTTCTCTTTCTCTGTTAGATTCTTTTCCTTCCTCCCCTTCCCCCTCCCTTCCATCTTGAACTAAAGTCAGATTTGGCTAAAAAGAACACAAATTTTTAAAAGTAACTGTGCAAATGAACCCCTCAGACAAACCTTCTCCTGTTTTTTAGTGCATTTATTTCTTGGATGTTGTCAAGCAATTCTTTGCACTGCTATACCTTCCCTAAGGGTTTCCCCTTACAATGCTCCCTTATTTTTCTTTTCCCGCTGATCCTCTATTTGTCTACTGGCTGCAGAAGAACAGGCAGAATTTTATACCACTGCATTTTTCTTCAGACCAGTACAAAGTGATACTTCTAATTGTGTCTGAGTCCCAATGTTTCAATCATGTTTCCTCATCCAGTAGTTGCTATCAGCTCTATCTGTTCTTAAAGTTGAATGTCTCACTGGAGTGAGAGCTGCAGGAACACAATTGTCCTTGTCATCCTGTCTGACTTTGAATGCTTCACTGGCAATAGGGGACTAAAATTGCATTTAGACTTCATGCAGATACCTAATGATCCTGGTCTTCTCAGTTAAACCCCTCTTTCCATTCACACATTCGAGGGTTTTTCTTTGTGTATTGCTTCTCACTTTTGTTCAGATGAAATCTCAATCATTGCTGTACCTGCTGTACTGGAAAAGGATTTGATGCAAATCTCAGTTCAGCAGAGGGGTCCTGACTCATGAATTTAGAAGACATCTCACCCCTGACAACAGGTAACAGCTACACCACTTCTAGCAACTGAGTGAGTTCAGGGCACCTCTTTAGAAGCACCTTTTCCCTAAAAGCACCTTTTCCCATGAGCAAGTGCTGTGGGCTAACTCCAGGTGGGTACCTCCACTGAGCAAATCACATCAGCCACTAAAATATTCCCCAAGTGTCTGAGAGTTCTTCTTCTGTTTGATATTGCTTTCCTGTTCCCTGATGTACGAGGTCAAGTTTCTGAGACTGAGTGTTGATGACTGTGAGGATTTCTCAGGGCTGTTCCTTACAGATGGGGAAGGGCAAGAAAGGAGAAGAAGACTGGTTATGAGAGGATTGCTGTTCAAATCTAGTTCTCAGTTTGAAAACTCCCTCCACAAACAACAAAACCCTCCAAAGAACCTTTGGAAACCTGAAGGAGAGCCTGTGAAGATCAAGCAAGGTTTCAATCTGCAGAAATGCATTTATACTCTTTATGTTTGTCATTTCTGCACTGAAATTTCCTTCTGGCTGGTGCAGTCTGGCCTGGAGTGATTTCAATCCATTGTGAAAAGACTTTCTTAATTTTCCTCTGCTCACATCTCACTTTTTCTTCACTTCTAATGAATCATTCCTCTTCCAAGGGGAAAAAAAAACAAACAACCCAACTTTTTTTATGCTGTCTTGTAACAATCTTCTTATCCTCTTATCACCTCCTGTGTGACCTTCACTGTTGGAGCCTGCAGTCATAAGTCAATGGGAGACACTTGCATATGG
>WBNQ01056498.1:1929-46722 GCA_013401375.1 Spizella passerina | reverse complement strand
TAAATAATCAAATAATGTACAGGAAGCTTAGAGTTGGACATCCTATTTTGCACTCAAAAACAGATTTAGCAATGGAACATTACTAATCTGATTCATTAAGCAGATGTATGAGTATCTTTTCTTTGCAGGTATGTAAAACTTACTGCTTTATTCTCTTTCATGCTTTAGCCTCTCACTTTTGACTAAATCACTTCACACCCATTTCAACACAGTAAGATTCCAAAAGCATTCACAACTACCCACCTATTTTCAAAGCAATAATTTTTGAAACATTGTCCATGCAATAAAGAAAGGACATGAAACCTGGAGTCATTTTAAACTTTCTTACATTGCCATCAGTCGATGGTTTATCTATTATCACCTCTGGCAGAAGTTGTCCAGTAGGAGACAACAGACCTGGTGGTCCATCCACCAAGGAAACCACTCCATTGCAATCCACAGTGCTGTGCATCTTCCCATTCACTGGGAAGACTGTCAGCCTTCTGGATGACCCACTGGCCTGGCTGATGTTGCTGCTGCGCCGCTCGGCGTGCCTGCGCGGCACAAACAGAGACCCTCTCCTGCTCGAGTTATCCTCAAACGTGCTGTGCTCATCGTCAGCAAACTCATTTTCTGAGCCTCTCTCTCGTCCGTCGCCTCTAAAACTGAACAGACTTGTTCTGCTACTAGGCCTGGGAGAAAACAGGGAGCCATGAACACTCAGCAAAGACTGCAAAGGAAACATAAAAAACGACAGTCTGAAGATTATAAGCATACAAAATTCATGTCTATATACAAGAAAAACAAGAATAATTTATATTCCCCTGGAATTTTTCGGTGTTATCTTTAATACACTGCCTCAGGCTGGTCTCAAAGATGCATTACAGATGAAAGTCAACTGAATGGGTAAATTTACAGGGTACCTAAAACAATGACTACAGAGAAAAAAAAATAACCTATATAAGGCCATAGTTGTTTCATGCTCTAAAGAGAAAAACCAAGCTTTACATAAACTCTCAATGATCCACAAAGATCATGCATTATGTTAAAAGATACCCATACCTTTAGTCTTCTACATTCATACATTATACTTAATTATTCCTTTTATGAATTAAGAAGGCATTTCTATCTCAGATTAACTAGGAAAATGCAATACTGCTGTGCACGTTAAGGTCCTAAATAATAAAATAAGAGGCAACAAAACACTTTTTGAAGGTAAACTTGAGAAAATAATACCAACTTACAGTTGGTATTTAAGAGAATGCTACATTATTTTTCCTTTGTTGCCTTACATTGCAAAGTTGCAGTGAAGTTTGTTGTATATGACAATAGTCTCACAAATTCCAAAAATTACAATTGCATTATTCACAGTACCTGGTGGGGTGATATAAATGGCTTCCCATAAGTTAGTCTGTTCCCATCAAAAGAAAAACGGTAACCTTTCTTTCCGATACTGCCATCTGATTCAGATTTTGGAAGTTTTTCATCCTTCATGTCATCCTCTTCTCCAGAGAGCTCTCTCTGCCTCCTTTTCTTCCTTCTATTTCTCCTTTCTTTGGCACTTTTTGAACTAAGCTTGGATGCATCTGAAGAACTATCTGAGGGTGCAGCATTCCCACTTTCACAGCTGTACTCAGTCATCTCTGCTGCAGCTGCTGCTATTGCCTGCCACAGCAATTATTTAACAAGATGCTTTATAAATCACATCATTTTAAAAGAAAGATAATCTTATTCTTAAGATTTGTATCAAATTACTTCTAGTAAACAGTGCAGTTGGATTTGTGCAAAGCTCCAAATGAAATTCTGTAGTATGAATGGAATTTGAATGGAGTTCTACTTAGCACCCATGTCATGGAGTCAGCCCACACTGTCTACAGTCACAAAGTTCATTAGAAAATATTTGAAAATTATTAAATTTATTAATTATAGTGAATGCAACAGAAAACAAAAGAGCCAAACAGAGTAATACTTCCGCCTGTATTAATTTAGTAAACTAATCCTAGCTTTTTTGTAAATTTTATTGTAATCCTAGCTTTTATTGTAAGTAGCTTCCTTAAGCTGCTTCCAGTCTTAGATTCACTAGTAGCAGCACAAGTAGCAAAAATGAATCAGAAATTTATAGATGAAAATATTCTACACTCTAATCAAGGGTTGAAAAGTATTGAAATTATTTCTAAGATGAGAATTTGGAAAATCATCGTGACAGTTTACAAGCTACTACCCCAAGATAACAGAGATTCATTTAAAACTATTATTCTGATTTGGATGCTACTCTTTGTTCTCAGCTCAGAAATTGATTACCACTTTAGATCTTATATATGTTAAAAACAATAAAGAGGCATAGAAAAAGCAGTCTACAGTATTTGCAAGTTATGTTAAAGAATGGATTTTTTTAATATGTAAATTTAATTACCGGTTTTGTTTTAACAAATAGCAGGCAAAGGAGCACACTAAGGCCCACATTCTTGATAGAAAATACCTGAGCTTCTTCTTGCTGCTTCCGCAGTTGTTCAAGCTTCAGTTTAAAGTCTGCCTCCCTCTGCTCTGCTTCAACAAGAGTTGCTTGATTTTGCTCTTCATAGGCCATGGCAACCACAGCCAAGATCAAGTTAATCAAATAGAAGGAACCCAGAAAAATCACCACAACAAAAAATATCATGTATGATTTGCCAACAGCTCGTAGTGTCTATAGGAGGAGAAGAGAAATCCAGCTGGTGAAGAAATAGATCACTTCTGCAGTTCCTAAGCATTAATGACTGAAAACTTCAAAACTAGTTGGTTTTCCTTCTGTAGTAAAATCACACACGTTTTCTGAATTACAAAGTAATTGTAATTCAGAAACATAAATATAAAGGGAGCATTCTTGTAGGTGAAAACCATGCCTAAGGATCATGCTGCTTTGGAACAAACCTCTTTCAATGCCTAATAATCTTGGGAAGTATGTGGGATCAGAGTTCTTAAGGGCAGTCACATAACACAGGTTGGAGGCTTAGAATGCTTACCATGTATTAGCATGCTTTCCCTTTGAAACAAACAAATGATCTAAAAATGGCACAACTGGCTAGATAATGAGAAGATAGTATTTATTATAATTAACACATCTGCACACACCATATAATAAAAAGCTAGTGTAAGAAAGTTAATTTGTATCAAGTCATGCATTCTAAGTTATAAAAATAGGACTAAGAGTACTGAAATTAAAGTTCAGGTTTTGCTGTCATTAAGTCTTTTTAAACTCAATATTGACTATTTTGAAAATATCATGAGGCACAAAATGAAATATACACTGCAAAAATTAAATTATGGACCAAAAAACCCTTCATGTGCCTCTTCAGAAATCAAGTGAAATTCTGTATCAAGTGCCCACGTCTGCTTAGTTTTGCAACTGAATTTGCTTCCTTTGATAAATGTTAATGGCTAACAATAGCAATGGTATGTAATACAAATAAGAATGATTGATTTGGGGCCAGTAGTACATTGACCACAATTGTAAAAATACACTCACCAACTGATAAAGATTTTCCCAATAGTCCTGTGTCATCAGTCGAAACAGTGACAAGAAAGCCCAACTGAATGTGTCAAAGCTAGTATATCCATAGTTGGGGTTTTTACCAGCTTTCACACAGATAAACTCTTCTGGGCATTTACTAGAAGAGGGAAACAAAACAAAAGAGGCAAAACAATCCATACACAAATTTTATATAACACTATTTAAAAAAAAATTATTGTTTCTTGAGCTTCTTATGAGGCTTACTCTGTGGATGGGGCTGCTATTTATGGCTTAAAACAATTCAAAGATTAGTGAGGAAATTAAAAGTCTGTTCTTTAAAAAACTAATCCAGAGAGTAAACAAGTGATGACAATATTTCCTTCTATCATCTTTCACAATTTTAAACAAAATAAAGTTTTTTAACAAAAGTTTGATATTACCTCTGAAAATATCTCTTCAATGAAAATAATAAATGTACTTAACATGGATATTCCAATAGGTGGATACTTCCATGCAGGAAAAAGACAGCCAGCACACATATTTTATGCTTAACTTTGTCAGTGAGGCTGGCATACCAGATTTCTTGGCTTCTTCACATGAGCCTAATTAACAAATTCTACCAATTTGTCAAGAGCAAATAACCAGCACAGGGACACTTTTATCTCAATAAACTTTTCATATTGGTTTTGAGAGTAGGTGATGCAATCTTGATATCAAATGTAAGCACACTGTTTCAATTAGGACAGAAGAGCCTCTTGTCCCCAAAACCTCTATAGAAAAACACTGTGAAGATTTCTTTTCATATATGTGTGCCCGTTTGATGTGCATTTATACACGTACACAAAATTATCTCATAGTTAGACACGAGTTAAATGTTTACTAAAATAGTTTGAATGTTTTAAAATTATTACCAACCAAAACCAAGGGATGGACTGATACTTCACAAGCATATAGAATGATATGATTTGGTTATTATATGATTGCTCTTTTAGGGTTGAGAAATGGCAGGAAACCCATGGCAAACAATGTTCTTAAGTCCTTGATAACACAAGGTCTATCAGCTACACGGAATTTTCCAGTTACATATGAGCTTTTAAAACAAATTTCCAGCAAAGTATTTTGTCATTTAACATTTTTATTCATTCAAGTGTCCAGCTGCTAGGAACCATGACCATATTATTATTAACCGTGACATTAGGTAACTAAATTATCTTTTTAAAGTTTAGATTGATATTTTTTACATGTTTAGACAGATAATATGTCATTTTCAGTGTACCTTACCCTGCATCTGAGCTATTGCCACAAAGCAGAAAATCCGTTGCTCCTTCTGGGCGGTAGAAATGACCTAAAGAAAAATAAGAAATAACATGTTTACAAATGAAANGTATGTAATACAAATAAGAATGATTGATTTGGGGCCAGTAGTACATTGACCACAATTGTAAAAATACACTCACCAACTGATAAAGATTTTCCCAATAGTCCTGTGTCATCAGTCGAAACAGTGACAAGAAAGCCCAACTGAATGTGTCAAAGCTAGTATATCCATAGTTGGGGTTTTTACCAGCTTTCACACAGATAAACTCTTCTGGGCATTTACTAGAAGAGGGAAACAAAACAAAACAAAAGAGGCAAAACAATCCATACACAAATTTTATATAACACTATTTAAAAAAAAATTATTGTTTCTTGAGCTTCTTATGAGGCTTACTCTGTGGATGGGGCTGCTATTTATGGCTTAAAACAATTCAAAGATTAGTGAGGAAATTAAAAGTCTGTTCTTTAAAAAAATAATCCAGAGAGTAAACAAGTGATGACAATATTTCCTTCTATCATCTTTCACAATTTTAAACAAAATAAAGTTTTTTAACAAAAGTTTGATATTACCTCTGAAAATATCTCTTCAATGAAAATAATAAATGTACTTAACATGGATATTCCAATAGGTGGATACTTCCATGCAGGAAAAAGACAGCCAGCACACATATTTTATGCTTAACTTTGTCAGTGAGGCTGGCATACCAGATTTCTTGGCTTCTTCACATGAGCCTAATTAACAAATTCTACCAATTTGTCAAGAGCAAATAACCAGCACAGGGACACTTTTATCTCAATAAACTTTTCATATTGGTTTTGAGAGTAGGTGATGCAATCTTGATATCAAATGTAAGCACACTGTTTCAATTAGGACAGAAGAGCCTCTTGTCCCCAAAACCTCTATAGAAAAACACTGTGAAGATTTCTTTTCATATATGTGTGCCCGTTTGATGTGCATTTATACACGTACACAAAATTATCTCATAGTTAGACACGAGTTAAATGTTTACTAAAATAGTTTGAATGTTTTAAAATTATTACCAACCAAAACCAAGGGATGGACTGATACTTCACAAGCATATAGAATGATATGATTTGGTTATTATATGATTGCTCTTTTAGGGTTGAGAAATGGCAGGAAACCCATGGCAAACAATGTTCTTAAGTCCTTGATAACACAAGGTCTATCAGCTACACGGAATTTTCCAGTTACATATGAGCTTTTAAAACAAATTTCCAGCAAAGTATTTTGTCATTTAACATTTTTATTCATTCAAGTGTCCAGCTGCTAGGAACCATGACCATATTATTATTAACCGTGACATTAGGTAACTAAATTATCTTTTTAAAGTTTAGATTGATATTTTTTACATGTTTAGACAGATAATATGTCATTTTCAGTGTACCTTACCCTGCATCTGAGCTATTGCCACAAAGCAGAAAATCCGTTGCTCCTTCTGGGCGGTAGAAATGACCTAAAGAAAAATAAGAAATAACATGTTTACAAATGAAAGGAGGTTGGGTTTTTGGTTTTTTTTTGTGAGGATGAATCTATGTTCAAGTCACCAGGTTTTGAATGTTCATAATTTCCCATTAGTGTTTTCCCAACAGTGGGTTTAAATACTGGCAGAATCATATAACTGCTTGGGTTGGAAGTGACCTCAAAGATCTGTTTACAAAACACCTGCCAGGGGCAGGAATGCCACTTAATAGATCGGGGCCCCATGCAACCTGGCCTTGAACACTTCCAGGGATGGGGCATCCACAGCTTCTCTGGGCAACAAAATAAAAATACATTGCAAAAATAAAGTCCTAGAACAATGTCTTTTTTATACCCTAAAGATACAAAAAGAGCCTAAAATAATTGGTTTTGTGAGGCCTTGAGAAGACCAGGGAGGGAGCAGGCAGGGAGGGAGGGATGTGCCAAGATCTTCACTCTACCTACAAGTATAATATAAAAGCTGTAATGAGGATGAAGCCTGACTCATCTCAGGAGTGTACTCCTGAAAGACAAGAGGCCACTAATCAAAGTTTGAGCATGGGAAATTCTGAAATGATTTTCAAGGAAGTTTCTGTGAGACTGGTTGAATGCTGGCACACGCTGTCCAGAAGAAGCTGTGGTATCTCAATCCTTAGAGATGCTAAAAACTTGCCTGGAACAAGGGATTGAGCAGTCTGCTCTAACTGGACCTGCAGCTGAGCAGCAGTTGGTCTGGACTGTGGAGATCCTGTCCAACCCACATGATTCCATGACCCTAAAACTAACCTAAGCCACTACATACATCTCTAAGTGCAGTTAAAGGAAAGAGCAATCACGTCAGCATGAGCTTGGGATGCAATATACACAAATTCCTATTCTTTGCCATCCAATTTCACTGGGTTTTTTTAATCTTTAGCCAGCAGTATAAAACAGGCTAAAGAGAACATATTATCTTGTGATTGTGTGTTGGTTTACATACTAATTTTAGCAAATTACAACAGTATTTCTTACTTTCGTCATTAATGTACGCATCCCAGTTCAATTCTGTATCATTAAAGTATGGAACTACATGTGTTTCAAAGGCCGTTGAATTTTTTGACGGCCAGAACAGGCATTTATTCTTCAAGTTGCCCATGAACAGCTGCAGTCCTATCAGTGCAAATACACTCAGGCAAAACACAGTCAGGATCATCACATCTGAGAGCTTCTTCACAGACTGAATTAAGGCTCCAACAATAGTCTTCAGGCCTGCAAAAAGAGACAGATTTTTATTATAATGTTAAATATTTAACTAAGCTAAAATGCAATCTAACCAATCTAGTCTCCAAGACACTACTAAAGACCATGCACAGCTTAAATAAAACAGTCTTAAAACATTTTCCAAAGGAAAAGCTACCAACAAGTTTCATCATTCCTGAAAAATAATTTGAAAATATGAATGGGAATGAATGGCATACATTCCAAAGCACCTGCTCTTCAAATCAAGAGCTTTGAATTCATGCCCTCTATACATGTACACTACATCTAAAGAAAATAGTTTATTTTATTTTCTTTTTGATGCCTCTTGCTCCAAACCTTTGCCAGTATCCTATTACAATACACAACATTTGGTTCTGTAACAGCAAACAAAAAGAGTCCACAATTTTATTTCAGTAGCAATTTTAATGTCTGCATTCTAATGCATCATCTTCTGTTGGAGGTGGGGTTTGGTGAAGATCGGCATCATAAGATAATAATTACATCATGCAATCCCCATGCTACTCATTATTATCTTATTCCTCTGTCAGAAATTCAACTATTACAAAACTCTAAAATTTTCAATCCCAAATGTCTTTCATAAATATGTATATGTAACATTCACATTAAAAAGACTTAATTTTGATCCTTAATGTGGGAGAGAAAATTTGACATTATTAAATGGAGGAATATACAGGCTATGCAAATGAGTTCTTCATGCAATTGACTATTAAACTCTGAGGCTGACTGTTTTACAGAATTAGAAAAGGAAATGAAATTGAAATTAAGACAAAATTCTGAATGTTTCTGTTAAAAACATGAGTTCAGCTTCTGTGCAGTTTCAGTCAGCCTCAGTGTTTAACCTCGCTCTCACCTGGAATGACTGATATTGTTTTCAAAACTCGGAGAACTCTGAATGTTCTCAACGCTGAGACATTGCCCAGGTCCACAAACTCTGTCACATATCTGTAGTGAGGGATTCCACACACAAACACAATGACAGCACACACAAAATTAAATAGAGGTGATGTAGAGTGTCTACTATTTTACACAGTTACTTCTTACCTGGAATTACAGAAATAGTTTTCAAAGCTCTCAATACTCTGAAAGTTCGAAGAGCTGAAAGATTGCCTAGGTTTACAAATTCTGTTATATACCTGTAGGATTAAATCACAGTTATTCAGAATTGAGGCAGAGCTTATACTACTGACCTGGACCTGAAATCCAGAAATCCTGGTGCTTTTTTTTTTTTTTTAAGGAATAAGTTAAAGACTTGCATTCATATTTTCATGTTTCAATTAAGTTTTCCCTAAGAAATTCACCCTTAAGATTTACCATTAACTGCAAATTTAAAATGAAACCTATACACCTGCTTTTGTTTTAAAATCCTATTTTAAATTGTTTGTTAGTGGTATCCCCTGTACTGTGGAATAGTCCACTAATTCTGCTATGTGCTACACTACTGTAAAATATTCTAGTGGAAATACCTGAAGCACAATCCAGCTACAAGTAATTTAATATGAACTAATATAAGCCAACCAAACTATTACAAGTTCAAAAAGCTTGGTTATTTTACTTAAAGAAATATTATATACTTACGCAAAGGAAATGACAACAAAATCAAGCCAGTTCCAGGGGTCACGAAGGCACGTAAAATCATTTATACAGAAGCCTCTTGCAAAGACTTTTACTAGAAATTCAAAAGTATAAATTCCAGTGAAAGTGTACCTATGAGAAAACATTCAAGCAAAAGTTAAAGATTGTTGTGTTGTTCAGTGATACACCATGAGCATACAGGAAAATAACTCAAACTCAGTAATTAGTACATGCACTGAACACAAGTTATGAACTCGCATAAAGTATGACTGGTTTTCCACCATTCTTTTGTGAGATAATAGGATTATACTTTTCCATTTTGTCTGAAAAATATTTTTGCAGTTTCTAGCACATAAGATTTTTTAATTTCAGCACTAATAATGATAACCATGAATAACATGAAAAAAAATTTTTGTTCAAATAACATTTGAGCACGGTTGCCGCATCAGAAATAAAGTCCATGGGCAAGTAAAACCTAGTACTTACTGAAGGTGCTTTACAGTTGACCACGTAGACTTAAGAATGATAAACAATAATCCTCAGCAGAGGTATTTTCTTTAAAGAGTGGGTGTGTCCCATAATTAGATTTTGCTACATAAAATGAAGGCGTTTCAGAGAGGCTATTGAAAGTATTTTCCACACTGAAAAGCAGTAATTTTGGGTGGAATGACCGATTTCTTTTTTTCTTTTTTTAATGATAAAGAACAGCTCAGGAAGGAGAATGCATGAAAACATTGCTTGTACAAACGTTCTGAGGAAATGTATTTATCAGAATTTTGTTCAGATAAAAAGGTTAACAATGTCACAGCTTCCTTCCTTCGCAGAACTTGCAGGACTGTGCTGCTTTGGGATGATCAAACTCCAAGCAGGAAAAAGTGGATACTGGTATTACACAAGTAAGTAAAACTGCATGGTCTAGCTCTTAATTTGCTTTTCATTTTTAAAGCATTTTAAAAATTATTAGCCTATTTAAGTATACTTACTCTACATATTTTGCCCATTCTGGAAGATTTCTCCATGTCATTAATACACAATTTGCCAAAATAGTGAGCATAATGACCTTGTTGAACAATGTTGACTGTAGTTAAGGAACATACCCCTTTTAAAAGCCAAATTTGCATAACACAATATACAAGGAATTGAACAGGACATAGAATACTGACAACATATAAAATACAAATCAGTTTACTACCACCAGCAATGTCATAAATAATGCAAAGACATTTCACAAGAATGATGGTTATACACCTATCACAGAATCATTTAGGTTGGAAAAGACTGCTGAGGTCACCAAATTCAACTTTTGACTCTTGACTTGTCAACTAGACCATACGCGCCACATCCAGTCACTTCCTGAACACCTCCAGGGATAGTGAGTCTACCACTTCCCTTGGAAGTCAATTCCAATGCTTGACAACCTCTTTTGTGAAGAAATTCCTCCTGATGTCTAACATGAACTTCCCCTGGTGCAGCTTGAGGCCATTTCCTCTTGTCCTGTCACTGGTTACCTGGGAGAAGAGCCTGCCCCCCACTTGGCTACACCCTCCTTCCAGCAAGTTGTAGACAGCAGTAAGGTCCCTCTGAGCCTCCTCTTCTCCAGGCTAAACACTCCCAGATCCCTCAGCAGCTCCTCCTAGGACTCACACCCTTCACCAGCTTTGCTGCCCTTCTCTGGACGTGTTCCAGCACCTCAATGTCCTTTCTGAATTGAGGTGCCCAGAATTGGACACAGCACCCAAGGTGTGACCTCACCAGTGCTGAGTACAGGGGGGCAGTCATTGTCCCAGCCTTGCTGGCCACACTATTCCTGACACAGGCCAGGATTGCCCCTGGCTTTCTTGGCCACCTGGGCACACACTGGCTCATGTCCAGCTGCTGTCTACCAGCACCCCAAGCCCTTTCCCACCGGGCAACTTTCCAACCACTCTGACCCCAGCCTGTAGCACTGCATGGGTCAATTTGAAGTCAATTTGTAGGATCCAGCAGTTGGTCATGCTGAACCTTGTGCTCTTGGTCTGGCCCATCCATCCAGCCTGTCCAGGTCCCTCCACTTTTCCTGCCCTCCAGCAGATCAACACTCCCACACAACTTGGTGATATGCACAAACTTACCAAGGGTACACTGGCCCCCGTCATCCAGATCATCCATAAAGATTTTAGACAGGGTTGGGTTCAATACTGCATCTTAGGGAACTCTACTAATGACTTCTCTTCAGAATTTAATCAGCAGGTTAAGTGACTAATCTTAGCTCAGATTGATTTTGAAAGAATAATTTTTTTTGGGCAGGAACACATTCAAACACTAAAACAAAACTCCTAGTGTTAACATTAGTAATATTAATCAGTAACCATTTTTAACAAACCACTTGAAAAGGATATGAATGAACCAAGATCTTAATAGCTAGTCTTCTAGAGATATTGAAAGGAGATAAAAGGTACAAGGCAGGTGTGGCACTGAACCTGTGGATTGTCTTCGCTTTATCCAGTACTATAAATGTCTTTAAAAAATAGACAAAAAGGGCATGAGGGTAGCAGGGTTAGGAAATTAAGGATACATTTTAGAAACCTTGCCATAGTACAGGCTGTTTACACACATCTAAGTAGCTAAATTTATTTTCAGTAGAATTGTGGAAGGAAATAACAGATTCTAAATTTTCATATGAGCAAAGAAAATGCTACACCACACATTCTTTGTCTCTGTGCTCTTAATATCTGCATTTCAGATTTTCTAGTATTAAGTAATTACATTAAAACTATAATTAAAAATATGACTTTTTAAATTTAAATTTAATGAAGCTCTTTTACCTGCATTTCAGAACAAAATTGGCAATGCAAAACAAAGCACCTAAATAACCATTTTTGGGACCTCACAAAGAACTATTTAACCATTCCAGCATGTTAAAACTGGTTTTGGGGGAGACATCCTTGACTTTTAAAATCCTTGGCTTTATTGCTTGTGCAACCGCCACTACCATAAATGTAATCATTTTTTCTTTTAAATAGGAGGAACAATGAAAATTTCATCTAATGAAATCTTAATTCAATCTACATTTAATGATTATTCTCCCAAAATCTATAATCTGGAAATTAGCAGGTTATAACACTGAATATTTCTGTTCTCCAATGACATTTTACTATAAAAGAAACAGGTCATTTGTCAATAGTGTTTGTGAAGTTAAGAGAACAAAATCTAAAATAACTAAAAAATCTGCATGATTATTAGTCCTCAACATTTTATACTAGAAAAAAACTGCTTTAATTTGGTTGTTATTACTGATGTAATACAGCTCTTTTGTTAAATTCTTATCTTGAAAGACACTATTTTGTTGATTATTGAGTACTTAATTTCAAAAACCTGTTCTATGTTTTTAATTCAACAAGTCTTTTATTTATTACACAAAAAAACAGAAAAACAGCCACCTGCTGCTTATTGTTTACTGCCTTTTTAATGTAAACTCAGTTTTGTATTCCTTCTTGACATCATTTCACTTCACATGCATATAGTAAAATAACTTTCCTTTATCTGTACTTGCCAAAGTAAACAACTTGCTCTTTTCTTCCTTTTTATCAGTATACCTATAAGTGAAACTGAATCAGTATATATCAATTCAGACTTTGTCTTTGCCTGTAACACAGACCCAATACCAAAACACAAAGACTGGTTAAGTCTTTACTTTTTTTTTAAATTTTGTAAAACAAGTATTTTTATGATATTTTCAGGAATGTTTGACAGTGATTGTTCTGTCATATGACTGAGTGAGGATTTTGTCTAAAGATGTCTGTAATGAACTAGATCTCAGGCATCATGTTTCTTACAAAAACCCAGAGAGCAGCCAGAGAGATGGAAAGTTTTTCAAATGGTTCAGCATTAAATCAGATCTGCAGAGATTACAGGACATTTAATACAAAATCCATTAACTAAAATACCATAATATGAGACATTAAAAGAAAAGTGCCTTTTCTTTTTTTTTTTTTAAAGCACAACTTTACCAAGAGTTACAGTTGTCTTTATAGAGAAATCAAAATAACTAACATGATAGCACCTACTGCATAATACTTCCAACCAGTGCTTCTGACCAACTTCCCAGCAGAGCATTTATCAGGTTATAGTAAAACAGGAGGGGTGTAATTACATTCTTAGTACAAAACACTTACTTTTTTATTGATGTAATATGGATCCAGGTCCTCCAGGGGTTCAGACACCATTCCTGGAGGAATATCACCATAAATAAATGGCAGTGTCTTTCCTGCCTCTAAGTCATTATTTGGCTCTAGGTGATCTGCTTCATGACCAGCATCATCTGTAGGCTCCTCTTGGTGGCAATGAAATTTTTCATCAGCAATACGTTTTTCAATGGCTGCAAGAGATTCTTCAGTGAAATAGAAGAAGCTGTCAGGTCCTGGTGGTACCAGCATTGCCTGCGCCATCTTTTCATTCTGCAAATTTTAAATGCTTTTAGGCTCTTGTGTAAGAAGATCCTAGGAGAACATGTAGGAGAAAGAAAGAAGAAACAGGAGGTCATACCACCAACAAAATCACCAAATATAAGCTTTTGGCATAGTCAGAATCTGCCTCTTTTCTCTTTATAAAGCCCTGTAGCAGAAAATATTTCAATTAACAGTCAGATAGTTAATAGAAAAGTAGCTACCCATGGCAAAGAGATAGAAGTTAAGAAGTAAAGAAAAAATAAAAAAAGAAAAAAGAGATCAAATTCTCTTACAGTTTGTCAACTCAGGTTAATACCTCACAACAAAAGAAGAAAAAAAAAATCTAACTTTCCCTGGCCTAACATTAAGTTACATTATTGTGAAAAAGTAAAAAGTGATTCAGCACAGCTAATTATTGCAGTCAATGGTCACAACCTCTACCATACAGATCTATGCATTTTTAGCACACCATCTTAAAAAACCTCACATTTATGTTACAAAAGTAGAAAGAAAAAACATGCTATTTTTATTACTGTCAATTTCTTATGGCAACATTGCTCCATCTGGTGGTTTATACTATGACTGTCAAACAAATGTTTATATTATACTATCAGGTACTACACAAACACATTCTATCTATAAAGCCATATTCACAGGCAGAAAGCAACTGGCCTAAAATTCAGTCTTTCGCTTTCAGGCTTTCTGATTCATATCTACCTGATTTTCAATTGTAGCTTTGATAGTGCTATCCCTCTGTAATTAAGGAAGTTATGATGGATGAAGTGTTTTAGATTTATACAAAAAGCACAGCACAAAAGTACTCTGAGACCAACATTATTTTCATAATACTTAAAAAAATAAATTCATTAAATTCATTAATTGAGCATTTTGTCTAGGTTATATTTTCCACAGTGAGTGTACAGTTAGCACCTAAGGGTGCAGTATCTTCAGAATAAACCGATTTTTTTGAACAGACACAAGATGGGGTCCAGTCCCACTTGCTGACAGTCATTAAGTGTTGTGGCCTTTGTCAACACAACATTGTGTGAGTTGACCTTGGCTGGCTGCTCTCTCACTCATGTTCCACAAAAGGAACTGCACAGGGGAGAATGAAGTGAAAAAGCCCAGGTATTAAAATAAAGACAAGCAGATCATTTACAAATTACTCTAATGGGCAAAATAGACTCACTTCAGGAAAAATAACTTACTGTCAATTGAAACAGAATTGGAAGGTAAAAAACATAAATCCTAGAAGAATTTTCCCTCTGCCTCCTTGCTCCAACAGTGTGAACTTCACTGTTCACGCTCAACTCATACACCTCCACACCCAACAAGAGGCATGAGGAGGGTGGGGAATGGGGCTGGCATCAGATCACTGCTGTTCTTTGCCACTCCTTCATCCTGTTTTTCCCTTGCTCCAGCATGTCCCTCACACAGGCTGTGAAGCTTTGGGATAAGGTTGCTCCACCGTGGCCTTTGCAGTGCCTCTCCCTGAAGGAACGTTCACTTTCTCCACTTTGGAGTCTCCCAGGGCTGCAGGCTGGGTATCTGCTCTTGCACTCTTCTCCTCTGTGGACTGCAGGGAAACACCTGCTCCAGCATGGCCTGTCCCTCAGCTTCCAGGGAGCTTCTGCTCCAACCTGCAGCCCTCCTTGCTCTCCTGTTCCCCTGGCCCTGGAGCCAGAGCTGTTTCTCACAGCCTCTCACAGAGTGCTCCTCACACTGACCTGTGCCATTTTGCTCTTTTTTTTGCTCTTAGGTGTGTTTTCCCATCCTGCCTGAGCTGGGCACAGGGCAGCCCTGGGCTCTCCACACAGCCTGCCTGGCAGCCCTGAAACACCGTGGCCACTGCTCAGAGTCACCACAGGCCTCAGTGTCAAAAACACAGGCCTCACTGGAAAAAACACAGGCCTGGAAAAAAACTTAAAGCAGATTGAGGTGATGGCAAATGCTATAGGCTCCTGCCACCACAAAAGCCACAGAGTGAGCCAATTCTCCTCACCCCAGTGTGTGCAGGGAGGATGCACCGGGCAGGAAAAATACTGATGGCAGAATTTTTCATGAAGTGTAACAGCTCCAAAGTCAAATAACCCATGACACAGAGAATCCCAGATAGCTGCCTCTTCTGTCAACTTTTAGGTCAACTTAATGCTAGTTGAGGAAATTTTCTAACAATTTTACAGCAGGAACTACATTGCTATGGACAGACAGACAACCTATGATGCAAGCCATCTCTTCTTCAAAATTAGTCAGTTGAGGTTATGGACAGGCCTTAAATCCCTGCTTTTTCAGCTGAGCCACAACAGGTTCCAAGTCTTTGGCACATACCACAATAGACACAAAAAGACAGGGGGCTCTTTACGCTGACTACTAAAAGGTGAGAAATTTCCTAATAAATAATTATATAAATCAGACATTTTTCATGTCACCCGCTAAGTGCTTTAAGAAAACACAGTTTTTTTTCTCTGGAAAAGAAAGCCTGCGAATGCCAAGTCTTCCCTTATTTCAAAATGCCCTATCTCATTGGTTCCATCTTACAGCAATTCACCATTTTCAAATGCAGGATTTGATTACTGTTTAGCCTTTTGGGGCAAACTGTTCCCAAATCCTTAGCACCAGTGAACCTGAAGATCTGACCAGTCCTACTTGGACTGAAAACCAGCTGTGTCTCAAAAGGTACTTTTCCTTCAGAAGCTGAATGACACATGTGGCTCTAAATATACAGGAAACCTGTACCAGCAAAAAGGGAGAGAGATCTGTCTTGCAAAGAGCACCAGGATCTCTTTCCTTCAGCTTCATTTTCACCTAAGAACTAAGGTAACATAAATATTACTTGGTACATTTAGGTCATTTATTTAGCTTACAACTCTGGGTTTGTTTGTTTTTGTTTTTTGTTTTTTTGGGTTTTTTTTCTTTCTTTTTTTGTTTGTTTTTTTGGGGTTTTTTTTTGTTTTTTTTATATAAAATGGAGGGGTAGGTATTATCTGCTTCTTCATCTGTAAGCTGAAAATTCAGAAAAATAATTTCATTAGTGCAAGCAGTTGAGTCTATATAATTATTTTTTTTGAAGTCAAGGAAAGTTCCTACTAGTAGGAGCTTCCTCCTACAACAAGGTGGTAGCAGTATTAACTTAAGTAGTATGTTTTTCCTAAAAAAAACCCTCTGTAACATATAGGAATGACTTTTTATATACCAGTACTACATGTATTGCAACAGATTCTGAGGACAGCACTTGTAATAAAATCTGTATTTCATGAATGATGCAAAGAGTTAATGCCATTGTAAGTAGTCCACACACACTCAGTTATTATCTAAAATGGTTAGATGGTTGCACAAAGTCTTTTAGAGGCTGAAGAGACAAAAAAGCAAGATCTACAGCTATTAGACCAACTTCTTCCTTATAACCAAACAGAACAGGAGCTTTACAAATGGTGCTGCCCTGTCACAGGAATGGTGCTCTTTACAGGCTGAATAAAATACAAGCTTTTCAGCACAGCTACACACCACTGACCAGTCTACGATGCCTATGAACAAGTAAGAGTACGCTTGGAAGTCTAAGAAATACTTAGGCAACTTTGCGTTTCAATTATTATCTTCAGAAGCAAGCAAGTCAACAACAAAAACCAACTAAACAAAAAAAAAAAAGGGAGATACTGGATGAGAATGCAAATATATAACATAACTTTCAGCTAGTCTTTTAGAGGATGTTCTCATTACTTTGATTAAGACTCTACAAAACTTAAAAAACAGTTTTCAAGTCAGCGTTAGGAATATAGACTTGGAAAGTGACTAATGTGATGCCCACAGAAACTACTCAAATCAAACATGTCCTTGGAAATGTCATTAACTGTCATGTCTGTCTATGCATTTTGTCTAAATTTACTCTTTAAAGGTTTATAATGCATAAAACTAAAAGTTCATGATTGTTCATTTTAGCAAATACCACTACAGCCTTATGGCAGTTTTATTGCAGTGGTTATCAGAATGAAAGCCAACCCTTCCACTTGCATGTTCATATTCTACTGGTTTATTCAGCAAGGCTGAAGTGGGACCCTCAGGGCTGAGATGAACTCCAGCATTTCTCTCTAGAGACACCACAGCCAATGTTTGCAGCACAATTCCCAATGTTAACACAAAACAAAAAAAAGCTATTTTCCACTACATGACAATCTCTTCTGTGAATGCCTCATTCTAGCAGCCTAATCACAGCCCATGCTTGGAAAAAAACCCCACACCTATTAAATACTTCTTGAGTTTCAGTTCAGTGACTAGTTCCTTTTCATGGCTTTTTTAAAGTACTGCAAATATATAAATGTTGTAGCACTGTGGAAGAAAGCGATGCTGCTTATACTGTTATCTCATGAAAATCACTTTATCCAAGAAAGAAATGGAATGAAAAAGAAAAACAAAAGACAAAGCAGGATGGATTTTTTTGATGACTTAAATGCATCTCTTTCCTGCAATTTTGACAGCATTTGTATTACAAACTAAGGTAAAAACCACCAAACCAGAAAACCATATTTAATGTGAATCCTGAAGAAACTGTTACCCTTCCATCCAAAAATCCCACAAAGGTCCTTCTGAAAGCCCAACATTAAAAAAAAACAACATCAGTAAAAACAAAACCCTACACATAAATCCCATTTTCTCAGCTGACTGTTAAAAAACAGGCTTCTAATCTTTCATGGCTACGTTGTGCATGTAAGGCTGATTGGAGACTGTCCATCAAGCAGGACAGAAAATTCAAATTACAAATGAAAGATTACAGAAAACTGCTACAAACCACAGACTCTGTAGCAGCATGGTACTAGGAGGAAACTCCTGGGGCAGGAATGAGCCAGTTAACAACCTGATACTAATGTTAACATAAATATATTCTTATGGAATATGATTGAGTGAGCAAGAATAATTTTTAAAATATCTTTTAGAAAATATTCTTAATACATTTACAANCTTAAAATCTATATATAAAATAGGTGTATATATATGTATTTATTTCTATATATTACTTTTAATATTTGCAAAAATAATGGTCAAGCTTAAAACCTAACCAGCCAGCAAAAAGCCCTCAATATTTACAAAATGTCTTTCCCTATTGCAGCATTTTTATCTTAACATTTTTCAGATGTAGAAATAAGACATCTGCTCTTTCCACTATATATTCAACAACATAATGACCAATTTTTTACAGTATTGTTTCCAATGTTCTCTCTGCTAAGGTACGCTTCATAGTGTTATTTGAGTAGCTTGAATCAAGCTTTCAGTGTACTAAAGAAACCATACTAATGAAATTACTACACCTCAAAAAACATCTTAGCCTCACATATATTGAAATTTCATTAAAAATAAGGCAGTCAGGTAAAGATGTTCAGTGAATTTCATTTAGGGAAGTGATCAAATCTGATGAGTCATAAACAAATTTACAGATTTTTTTTCACTATGCTCTTTTTTGTGCATTTCTGTATATTAAAAAAAAAGTGGTTTTTTCCATGGACATTTAATTCTACCATATAAATTAAGACTTACTCTATTAACTAATATATTGTCACTGAGCAGTGATGCAGCCTTCAATTTCTACAGAAAATAAGCTGGGTTTATTATTGCTACGTCAATTGCACAATTGTGTGATTTTCACAATCTGTGACTGCAAAACAAGCAGGAGGCTATAAGACAAATCCAGAAAATTCTTAGGACGGTGGTTTAATCTAGAAAGCATCGTCTCCTAAACATCAATAAGAACTAAAAGGTTTCTGAATTATTTATTGCTTTGATACTGAATAGATTAGACCTGTGCTATATTTCACCCCTGGTACTTCTCAACAAAAGATTGTGCTAATGCAATAGCACTAAGTGGGACAGCTGATTTTTAAGGAAAATTTTTACCATGTCATTCTTTTGCCTGTAAGTCATTTCATTCTCTATACCTTGTCCATGAAAATAATTTTAAAACCGAAGTAAATGCTTATGGAGGACAAAATTAATTTCTGTTCAGTTTAATGGATTCTACTCCTTATATGAAAATTGCCTTACATGACCTCTAATTCTTCCAAAGGTATTCTAAACTAGATATTTTCAATTCAATAGCCTCTGATTTCAATTTATGAACTTATGGTAATACGCAGAAGACATCAAAAATATTATTATTGCAGGAATGAAAAATGCTCAAAAGATACAGGATGCTACAGCTGATCTTCAAAAATAAAAACAAGAATTCTTTAATATAAGCCCATTTTTAGAATCTGCAGCCACTTAGATGCAGATCTAAAGTTTGTCTTTCCTTTATGTCAGAAAATGCATTAATTTGGTGCAGATCTAGGAAATTCAGTCCTCACAAACAATCAATTTAATCCCCATTTATCAAGCAGCCACTTTGGAACACAGCCAATACACAGCGAATAAAAAACCATAAGAGATTTTACTACTGGCAAGGCATGGAAGAACTGTGAAAAACATGATACATTGCCACAAATGCAATATGCATATACGATGATATTTCTGTTATTTACATGACTACTTCGACATTTTTCCAGACCAGAGGAACACTGCTCAAAACATCAAGACCCTGCTTCTAGTTAGGTCCAAGTAAGTCATGTAGCCAACTCTCTGCATAATAAGCCTACTTTAAAGCTTCCTCAGCCTGTTAACTCCTCTTACAATCCAAAGACAAGTTTATATCAGATTTGCCCCTACACTAAGGCTGTTATTCACTTCAATAGCCCATCACTGCTTCTTGCTTTGATGTATTTATAATAAAAAATCTTGTCAGAATTTTCATTTGGTGACATCAGTTCAGTGAACCTACTGACGTCAGGTCTTCTCCCTCAAATTTTTGAATACTTTTTTTTTCCTTTTGGCAAATAAGAGAACACAGGAAAAAAGAATGTGGGGGGGATGAGGGGCAGAGGAAGGAAGAAAGCAACTCTCCCATCAAAGTAAACACACAGAATGGGAAAACTGGCTGCAGAATGTAAAAGAGATAAAGCAAGGAGTACAGCCAGACCTCTTTCCATTCCTCTTCCTGGCCAGACAGGCTCCCTATATCTCATTTAATGGCCTCATTAGTGTAATCTGAGTCTACTTTCTGTGCTGGTCTGATTTCCTAGAAAGACTCAGCTACTGTTCTGCAAATGGATACAGGCTGGGATGATTGGTAAAACCTGGCTCCGTTTATAGCAATGTGGGGGCAAAATTCCCACATCCATTCTAGGGCTTCCTGCAAACACACCAAAAGGGGAAAATGGCATCAGCATACATCAACACAGAGATTTATGGTAGGATGTTCCTGAAAAGGTCCACCTGTTAGGTTCAAAAAGGATTTTGCTCCTTCCAGTATATGACTGAATTTTTGTATGTATCAGAAAAAAATTGTTTACTAATGACATCCATTAAAAAAGCCACAGAAGCAGAACAAGCCTGTAAAACTGAAATGAGAGTTCAATACCAATTACTCTGTTTAGTTCAACAGGCTGAAACACAATGCTCTGTTGGTACAAGAGAATTTCAGGCTGTCAGCCTGATTGACAAAGTTCACCATCTGCTTCCCAATGAACATGAGAGCATGAGAAGGAAAGCAAGAATATGCTAGAACACTTGGCACCATGATGGCATTCAAAAGTGCATTCATTCATTTTTTGGTTGATTTGGTTTTTGTTTTAGTGGAGATTCAATTATTTATAAAGAAAAGCTTTTTTAGTGCAGATTGCCATGTGCTCTGGGATGACTCTACTTGAGCAGGGAGGTTGGACATGATGACCCACTGTGGTCCCTTCCAACGTGATCTATTCTGTGATTCTGTGACGGGGTGCAGTATAAACAGTGGCATTAGCATCACTCCAAAATATCTCATTCCTGTGGACAGAACTTTTAAATGGAAGTCCATTGTCAAGGCTTTGTCACGGAAGGAAGCTTCTCTTACATGTCTGCTTTGGTCCTTACCACCTGTGACTTGTGTTCCATAGAATGTTACTGGTTTGTACCTTGTTACTTGTCCTCTACGTATTCTGTCCTAACTAATTCAATTTATATGGCAGATTAATACTAAAAACTCACATTATTCAAACTTCACTTAATATTAAAATTTCACTTACTGTACATTTCCATGAGTTTATAAAAACCACTGTTTTTTATAAATATGAAAACTAATGTAAGAGCATGTCTTCTCTTGGACACATTAGCTGTGGAATAGCCACAGAATAACCATCAAGCAAAGGTGCCAGGAGGGTATAGACAAATCAAAGTGTTTTGGAGAGCCAAAGAAACTCCTCTAGCTGAAGCAGAAAATGTATACACAAAATATGTACATGTTAATAGCACTGTAGGAAATTGCAGAACACGCTAAAATTACAAATAGCACAGCACTTAGAGTGGATTTAACAGAATTAGGGGAAGCACTGATAGCCTTTTGCCTCATGCCAACTTCATCCCAAAAAAACCCCAAACAAACCAGGCACCCTCATCATCATCATCCTCATTTTAAGCCAAGTATTAACCAAACTAAATCCACAACTATGCCAGGGGCTGAACTAAAGAGCTAGAAAGCATTTCCTTTGGTTTTTCCTCCATGTTCTAACAATCAGAACTAGTTTAATACAGAATTGCTTCCTATCACAAGTGAAAGAGACAAATGGAAAAGAGATCCTGAAAGAAACTGGAGAACAGGTTACTTGAATTTAAAGTGTTAGAAAGTATCAAGGTGAAACTAGTTTGATAAGCACAGGCCTCTTTCGCAAACAAATAAGCCCTGGATTTACTACACTGTCTGTTCTGCTCAGTTTTGTTCAGGGATGTAATTATTTTTAAAAGGAAATTTTTTCTTATGAGCACTGATTTTTTCCTATAAGTAATGGTAATTCTCTTAGTCTTTATCAGTCATTTTCAGACATTCATGTGATCATAAGCCAGAACAAAGGAACTTCAAGGCAAATTTGGCAGTGGTTTTCTCTGGGGCTTGAATCCAAAAGTCTTAACATTTTCTGAAGTATTTGTCCTCCTTCATTCCATTTTATTCTTGGCTTTATATTGTGAGACAGGTCCGCATTCAAATGTATCTGACATTACATCCAGTTGGCAAGAACTCAACAGGAGACTTTCTCATACAAAACCCCCACCACTGGAGACTAAAGGACAGCTGGAAACACATCTCATGTTTTCATTTACTTCCCATATTTACTTGCTTTTGAAAATTACTCCTGTTCTATATTGTGTAAACAAAAATTATGGACAAGAAAATGAACTGGATTAGATTAAGCTATTATTAAAAAAAAACCAAAACCAAGTTATTGCTACTCTTGTGCCTGCAGAGGAAATGATGAATAAATAAACAGATATGACAGTATGCTCCAAAAGAAAACAAAACCTGCTGAATGAAAAAAGGGAAGAAAATTCTGAAATATTAATCTAATTTCATAATTGGTTTTTTCCCCACTGAACATGTTTTACCCTTTTTTCCCCACTGAACATGTTCTACCTTCTGCATTTAAATTTAGATTATCAAAATTAAGACTGCACTGGCTGATACCAACTGCCAGCTGAAAAATGAACAAGAGGCAGCAGTAAAACACTATATCACATTGGATTATTGAAAAATACTGAAATATTGACAATTATTAATGAAGTATTACCATTAATAGTACTAGAATCTAGCCAGGGAAATACATTTTACAACCAATTTACCTGATTGAAAATCCATTTTAAAGGATTTCACTGCTTGTACAATGAGAAGTAACATTCAGCAATTAAGTATAAAAGATTCTCGAAGATAAGAAAGAAAAGGATAGACTTCTATGACCTTTTTTTTTATAATCTTTAGACAAATTAAAATGCAGTGTTCTGGTTCAATCTCCCCTTCTGGTCACTAACAACATACTGAACAATTGAAAAAAAATTCTTTTTCACCTCAGGTTAGAACACCAGATATCCATATTTTCCTGAAGCATGCTTAAAAACTCAGTGATTAAATATAAGGAGACAAAGTTGGTAGTTTTATTGCCCTAGGTTTTGTAAATTGTGAAATATTCAAATTGCTTGCAATAATTTTATTAGCAGCATACCTATATTACAAAAAAATCTGCCATGTTCACACTGCCTTGTGAAGGCGTGCCACTTGGTAAAAGAAAAATAACTGAATAGAAAAGTGTCTGCCAGTAATAATTATTCTGAAGTCACAGAACCATCTACTGGCTTGGAATCACCTGCCTTGAACTCAGTGATTCATAACCCTTCTGAACAAACCCACCTGGACCCTGGGGGTGGTTCAGCACAGGACAGGGCTGTGAGCGGTCTGATGGAGTGGAAGATGTCCCTGCGTGCCCCGGATGACAAGGCCAGTCCCTGTCCCAGCACAGAGAGCTAAAAACCCTTCCAAGCAGCAAAGGCCCCACCTCCCACCATGAAAGCACTTGCTGAGATCTCACTTTTGTTACTACGGCAAGATCAGCACAGGCAACATCCAAAGATGGCCTCATAGTTATCAGTGTTTGTTCATCATAAAATTTAGAGGCACTAGGAATCCTTTCAGAAATGACACTTGATAATCATTTACTTTGCACAAAAAAGCACCAGATGAACATCTGGTGGCATCTACAGGCAGATGTTTGAAAATTTACCTACAGCAACAGTGACCAGAAGTAGTCATGAGCTTATAGGGGGCAGTGTAAGAGCACTCCCTCCCTCATAGCCCCAAAAACCTATATAACCCAACCAAAACTAACTCTAATCTTGTTCCTCTCTTTAGGCACACAACTTTTCTTAATACATGTGCCACAGTACACAGTCCCCTGTAACAAGGGAATCTTCCCCTGAACTGCAGTGATTACTTATATTGTTGTTGTGCAACATAAAATAGAATTGCAAGGCATTCACAGAAAACAGTCATTAAAAGAGCAGGATCTAAAGTGCAGCAGTTTGTTTTTAAAAAGTAATTTTCTTATTTTTTTTACATAATATGCTGCCATTTTCTATTTCAGACAAAAGGAAAGCAGCTGTTTCAGTCCAGACCACCAGAGCCACTGTACTTTGTCAGCACTGTGGAATGACATTCAGCTTCAAAACCTTCTGTGTTTCTTCCTTCCCAGTCATAGAGTAGGAATCAATAATTTAATCAAGTATTCATCAGGAGAGGGGAATATCCTATTAGTCAGTGCCTGCATTCCTTCCCCCTCACTTCTCTGCATCACTTGTATTTCCAGAAGAGTACATAAGTCTTTTTAGCTAAGCCAAAACCAAAGCTCTAAGAGTTTAAGGAAAAAAAGAGTATCTGCAAACTCATGTACAGCTTTCTAAAGCTAGATGTGAATACATACCCATTATAAACATAAGGTTAAAACTTTTAAAAAAGAGCCAGAAAATTCACAATTTGAAAGAAACTGAGGAAAGGCATTAAAACACCATTTTTGGAAAAACAGCTGCTAGAGACTTCTTCAATTAAATACCCATCTCCATCTAAAAGATTCCAGCAAGCACACATCACCATCACCGTGATGCAAAAACCATGAAAAAGGATTTTGTGGCTAGTTGAGTTGCTGGTAAACACATTTACATCTCTTAAATTACTTACTTGCAAAGTACTTGACACATTTGTCCAAAGATAGAAGGAACATTGTCCTCAATCTGCCTGAGAACAGATTTTTAACAGAAAAACTTGAAGATCATCCTTTTTTTATTATTTTCTGAAGGCTGTAATTTTATTCTTTTTCATCATTCATGAAGTAGTATCTTCACTACAAAGGAGAGAACTCTGATTGAATTTAGTGAAAGGACAAAGATATAACAAGATAAGAAAATAAAATATGCCTCCAGTGACCAGATGGAAGGAGAATGAAGGAAAGACAAAATAGGTGATCATGGCTATTAGGTGGTTGAGACAAAAGGCCTCTTCTTTCATTCAATTTATTTAATCTAATTAAAAAGATAGTCTTTAGTAGGTCACAGAAGCCTCTATATAATATTGTCAAATATTATCTCTAAAACATTTTAAACCTCTTCTTGCCTATGACAGTCTTTGTCTAACAGAAAGAACTGGTAATTGATATATCACTTGAAAGAGATAAGATTTAAATCCTTAAGATCATAAAAGAAAATTATAATAAAAATTCTTATTTGTTTTACTTCCTTATAAATTCTTTAAAAGTCATGCAAGACATCACTCCAATTTTGAATTATGTTTTCCGACCAAAACTGAGGTTCATATTATTAATGAAGTGAATAACTTGAGAGTAAGTCAAGAGCTTTTTTTATAAAAAGACCTGTATAATCTTTTTCACAAGGGAAAAATGTAGTAACTACTTAAAAATACATCAGTTGACCTGTAAAAAGAAAACTAAGCTTCCAAGAAATAGGATCTGAATCCAAATGTAAGTTCATTAATATATTTTTCTTAACAGAAATGGTATACAACACAGAACTCAAATTTATCTAACCCAGCAGTCCACTATGTCATGTATTTACATGCCTGGAAATCTCTTGTGGAGGCTCTGGAAGAAATCCAGGCTGTGTTGATCAAGGCTATTGTACCTAACAGGATTGCCTGCAGGGAGAGGTCAAGGTCTCTTATATCCTCTAGGACAGACCAGGAGATCAACAGAAGTTTAACACAACTCAGTACCACCACTGTTCTACACAAAAGCTGGAGTCCAACTCCCAAAGCAGAAATACTCTAACAGAAAAGAAACTGTCTTTTGATTGGGATAGAAGGAAAAAAAAACAAACTACACTATGAAAACTGGTATGTCCTGGCTAGTAAGGGGCTCTGTTCTTGGATGAGATTCCTCTGACTGCTGAACCTGAGGTCTCTTAATTGTCATAAAGACTTCTCAGATTTTGATGGATTTATATGGAAAGCAGTCACCTTCATGTTACCCTTAATATGAGGTGATTCCAAGTATGAAGTTCCTTTGTTTCCACTGGACCTTGTATGGACATGTTATCCTAAGTAGTGCCCTCACATGTTATCTTCCTCATTAAGTACCACCTCACTGTGCCAGGTGTTCCACCCCTCCTCTTTCCTTCCTCCTGTCCTGGTTGGCCTGTATGTAATTGAAGACAACCAACACTAGAAATACTCTGTCCAGTGATTCAGTTCTCAGGTAATGACCCTCTCCTTCCCCCACCATCTAGGTAGGAAAAAACCTCGAAACCTTATAACACCCTGTACACCAGATGAATAAATCCAGAAAAACTTGTAGCAAATCAGAAGGTTTGGGGTTTTTTTCAACAGAATGCTGCAAAGCCTTTATAAACAAATTGTAGATAAACACATTCTAAATGCTTCCTTCTGTCCCTTACTGTACCAATTAATCTGGCTATACATCCTAAAAACACTGAAGGTACTGCATATTTTTAAAAAAATTGATTTATTTAATTTCCTTTGATGTTTTCTTTTCAATGTAAACCTTGCTGTAAGAGAAAGGTTCCCAGACAGAATCAGGGTGGAGATAAAAAAGCTGAGCCAGCACATAGAAACACAGCCCTTGTTGAACATCCACAATCCCAATGCTGAGCAAACGTGCAGCTCCCAGGCAGCAGGTCCCAGAGAAGCCACTGATGGATTAAGGGCAAAGAAGGACAGGTCCCTACTAGGTGGCACACCTTCAAAATAAACAGCTCCTCACTGGCTGGCAGATGCTCACAAGGCACATTTCTCATTATTATAAAGAATTTGCATGCTAGCTGAGCAAGCCAGATGGTTAAGAAGCATATTCACATTCATTATTTGGGTACTAGAAACAGAAAGCTCCTTCCTGGCTGCTGTTTGATCAAATGTCAAACATTTCCTCTACACATGCAGCATGAGAACAGAACAACTGGGTCTCACCTGGGAGGGAAATCAGTGCAGTGGGTGGAGGTAGCGGGTGGGGTACATCAGAAGGAGAGAGCGGCCATGGTAAGGGAGGTGAGGTGTGAAACAGTCAAGAATTACTAAAGAAGTTGTGGAAAGAAAAGAAATACAGCAAAGGCAGGAGGAAGGGAAAGATGCAGCCTTTATACAATCTGTAATAGCCTAACCCCTGGTATATAAGTTTTTTATACACAGTAAAAATAGTTTGGCAAAATACTTCTCGGGGATGTTGTAAATATTCTAAGACATATATTATACATTCAGGAAACCTGAAGATATAATAATGAATACAGTAGGATTTCATATTTCACACTTAAGGCACAAAACCCCCCCACCTTATCAATGATACTGTTGCAAGATAAATCAGTATCTATAAAAGCATTGTAAAGTTACATGCACTTTAAAATTAAATCAAAGTGAGTGTCAAGATTGAGCTTGTATTCGGTTATTTCTTCTCTGTAGTATATCATCACTGATTATCTACTCATTTTCATATCAGGATAATGTGTTCAGTGAATCACAGCTGTCCAGACACAAAGCCAAACAGGGAGACAAATGCAAAGGGGTTGCCTGTTTTGTCCCAGAACTCAGTCAGGTCTTGGGAGTGCCCAAGACAGGAAAAAGCTAGAGATGACCTGCCAGGTCCTGCTTTGGGTGCAGCATAAATGGCATCATCTCTGCCTGCTGGCAAGCACCTGGGCACAGCACCAGTCCTGAGGGACCCCAGCACTGCCCTGCCCTGCCCTGCGTGCACACAGGGGACAACTGCTGAAGGACGCTGCTACAGCTCCTTTGCAGACACTTTAGGTCTCTTGGCCACTCAGGTATGGCAACTTCAAACAAGAATTTTACAGGATAACACTAGATAATGATTCTGCAAATACATCATCTGAGAAAGCTGTAGTTTCAAGCTAAAGAAACCCCAGCCTAATCTATACATCACTGGTTTCATCAACACAGTAAGAACCCAAGAATAAATTAAAACTTTAGATACAGAAGGGACTCCCATTTAATATATGNCACATAGAAACACAGCCCTTGTTGAACATCCACAATCCCAATGCTGAGCAAACGTGCAGCTCCCAGGCAGCAGGTCCCAGAGAAGCCACTGATGGATTAAGGGCAAAGAAGGACAGGTCCCTACTAGGTGGCACACCTTCAAAATAAACAGCTCCTCACTGGCTGGCAGCTGCTCACAAGGCACATTTCTCATTATTATAAAGAATTTGCATGCTAGCTGAGCAAGCCAGATGGTTAAGAAGCATATTCACATTCATTATTTGGGTACTAGAAACAGAAAGCTCCTTCCTGGCTGCTGTTTGATCAAATATCAAACATTTCCTCTACACATGCAGCATGAGAACAGAACTGGGTCTCACCTGGGAGGGAAATCAGTGCAGTGGGTGGAGGTAGCGGGTGGGGGTACATCAGAAGGAGAGAGCGGCCATGGTAAGGGAGGTGAGGTGTGAAACAGACAAGAATTACTAAAGAAGTTGTGGAAAGAAAAGAAATACAGCAAAGGCAGGAGGAAGGGAAAGATGCAGCCTTTATACAATCTGTAATAGCCTAACCCCTGGTATATAAGTTTTTTATACACAGTAAAAATAGTTTGGCAAAATACTTCTCGGGGATGTTGTAAATATTCTAAGACATATATTATACATTCAGGAAACCTGAAGATATAATAATGAATACAGTAGGATTTCATATTTCACACTTAAGGCACAAAACCCCCCCACCTTATCAATGATACTGTTGCAAGGTAAATCAGTATCTATAAAAGCATTGTAAAGTTACATGCACTTTAAAATCAAATCAAAGTGAGTGTCAAGATTGAGCTTGTATTCGGTTATTTCTTCTCTGTAGTATATCATCACTGATTATCTACTCATTTTCATATCAGGATAATGTGTTCAGTGAATCACAGCTGTCCAGACACAAAGCCAAACAGGGAGACAAATGCAAAGGGGTTGCCTGTTTTGTCCCAGAACTCAGTCAGGTCTTGGGAGTGCCCAAGACAGAAAAAAGCTAGAGATGACCTGCCAGGTCCTGCTTTGGGTGCAGCATAAATGGCATCATCTCTGCCTGCTGGCAAGCACCTGGGCACAGCACCAGTCCTGAGGGACCCCAGCACTGCCCTGCCCTGCCCTGCGTGCACACAGGGGACAACTGCTGAAGGACGCTGCTACAGCTCCTTTGCAGACACTTTAGGTCTCTTGGCCACTCAGGTATGGCAACTTCAAACAAGAATTTTACAGGATAACACTAGATAATGATTCTGCAAATACATCATCTGAGAAAGCTGTAGTTTCAAGCTAAAGAAACCCCAGCCTAATCTATACATCACTGGTTTCATCAACACAGTAAGAACCCAAGAATAAATTAAAACTTTAGATACAGAAGGGACTCCCATTTAATATATGTCACAAATACATTACAAAAGGGCACCAAAGTGGCTTGGTGGAGCATAAGTGCTGAAATTCCTTACTTAACTTGTTGAATCGAATTTCACAGTGAGATTTTCAAGGAGAGCCCAGTCCTCATAGGAAACATGACAGAGCTTCTATGGAAATAACTGTATTAAATCTATCTTTTCACATATGAAAATATATTCAAATTTCTGTTGGGGGGAAGGGGCCTTGTTTAGTACACAACAACTGCATCCAAGAAAATTTAATTTTTCTTTTAAACATCTGCTTTAATACCAAACTTCTAGAATGGATTCCTTCCACAACTTTAAGAAAACTGTTTATACTGAACTTATTACCTCACATGGGAAAATGCAACCTGTACTTAAAAATTTGAGAAAGAGTTAGTTTCCTGTTAGACATCAACTAGTTAACACTGACAGAAACTTTTACAAGAGTAACAAGACAATTAATGGAAGATCTTCCCTGGTAGCAGACAGTGTGCTTTGAACACAATTGCTTCAACCAGTGCAATCACTCATTACCTAGGATGACTCAACCCTCTCTATGGAGCATGACATCTGTGATTATTATTGATGAATACATCCTTGTCCTGGGCTGAGTTTACAATTTATTTCAACAGGAAAGGAAAACATTTTTGAAGATTAAATTATACCAGTTCTGTCTCCATGTGTTCTGGATTATATGCACTTGTGCAGTCCCAAAGGACATGCTGCAAAAGGCACTAACTCAGTGTCCCAATAAAATAGTTAAATGAGGACACATATTCTTGAAGGATTAGATCCAGGTACAGTATTTTCCTTTGGACTGGCTTAAGATGAAATGTCTTCTACGTGCTATCACCACTTATTAGCAGTGAGCATGTATTAACAAGAAATGAAATTTACTTATATGAAGGGAAAAAAAGCGTTTTTCAACATTACCTCAAAGCTTCATCCTTGCCTCAAATAAGAGAAACAAGTTTTATGATAAAATATTGAAGGCAAAAGCTGTCAATGTCGATACTGCACTGCTGGTAATAAAACCTTAGGCTAACAAAATCTGTCTAAAAGCCCAGAAAATTGTTCATGTCTCATATTATTTATCTGCACTTAGTATTTCTTTTGATGTATGCAGTTTTAAAAGCAACAACCTGTTTTACCCACATCCATTTCTCTCTGTTGAATTTCATCTGCAAACACCAAATAATGTTTTAAATATGGAAAGGGCAATGTTTGCCTTTGTGTCTCTTAGGAATAACATAAAATTATCAATGCCTAAGATTTACACAAAAATTGTATTTTCATCAAGTCTGCACTTGTATAAACTTTCGCTAAATACACCTTTAGAGGGCCAGTTAAAAGCCACAGTATTTTTAAATATAGATAAGAAAGAAGAAAAAAACCAGAGCCTACATGAAACTATCCTCTTGAATTCCCAACACAGAGAAAGGGCAGGGATGGAGCGGGGTGAAGAGGTGGGTGACATTGAAGCCCTTGGAGCGCTAATGACCAGCATGGCCCTTGGCAAATCTTGCAGCATCTTGTACACAGCTCTGACCATCCCAACCCTCCGTGTGAGATGCACACCCAGAGCTCTGCTCCCACCCTGACACACCCTTCTTCCATCAGGAGCAGCCAAGCAGCCGCTGTGTCTCACAGGGGGATCAGAGCCAGGATGGATTCCTCCTGTTTGCCCACAGCAGCTGTGCTTGGCAGACAACAACAACAACGCAGCAACTGATCCAGTTCTAACAAAAGTAAATTTTCAGTCCACTTAAAAGCTGAAAAACGTTTAGACAAACATACAAATGACATGAAAATGGCAGTATCAGAAGTGCCTTTCACTGCATATGAAAATTCTCACCTTAAACGGTGCTGTGGTGCTATGCATCAAATCCTAAACATGTCATACAGTAACACTAATTTTGGGGGGTGGAGGTTGGTGGGTGGTTTTGGTTTGGGGTTTTTGTTGTTGTTTGTATGGAGGTTTTTGTTGTTAATAACTCATATGCTCAAGATCAACAAGTTCAACTTGGAAAAATAATATTAAATCTATCCTTCCACTACTTAATTTTTCTTTTTGCATCCCACCCAGTCTAGAAGTTTTTTTATTATAATCCAGAAACTATGAGATATTTTGGTGTACAAAGAAACATGAAATACATTGGAGTCCTCAAGTTCAACAGCAAAATCTGTTTTTACAAAAGGAAAAATCAGTTTTACAAAATCGGTTTTACAAAAGGAGGGGGAAAGGGTACTGAAATTAATTGTTGCAACTAAAAGCTTCCTTTTTATAAATCACCTTAGAGTTTCATGTAAGGATTATTCCCATCATTTGTTTTCCTATCAAGATTTCTTTTTTTTTTTTTGAGGCTCAAGCAGTGCCACTTATGGGAAGCACAAAGTGCACTTTTTATAAATGACTTCTCTTTGTGTGAAAGTCATGACAAACCAATTTGGTTGAACAAAATAACTTTGCTGCACCTGAACTATAAGCTGGAACACTAAAAGTTTAGAGTTAAGGAAATAGACATTTAAGGATTAATGCATTGGTTTTAATTCTCTACAAGAATACCCAGCAGATAAGGGTGCCCGAGAGGAGATTCTGCTGTTCTTCCTGGCTTTCCCTGTTGCTCTCTCCTCTGCGCTTCTTCCATCTTTTCACAGATGTGGTCACCACTGCTTAGCAACCAAGGGGACATGATGACAGAGGAAAATCCTCCATCTAGAGCTCACCCTGCTCCACCTACAAAGCAGCAAACTATCTTTCACAGCAAATTAGGAGAAATATGTTTTCTTTGTTACCACAGAGGTACCCAGTGGGACCTCCTATGTAGCTTCATGTGAGATGAATTTTCTCTCCTTAGCAGATGCACAGGAGAGAACTTAACAAGCTGGAGGAGAATCTGAAACTTGTTGGTGAAAAAGCTCCACAAATACTAATGCCAGGTAAATAAGTACATAAGCAAATATAAGGAAAAGGGAAAAAAAAAAAAAAAAAAAAAAAGAAAGCTCCGATACTGCGGGGATGGCAAAGAGAAAAGCGAAGACAAGAGACTCAACAGAACACCCTACCTACTTCTATTCAAGTGCTCCAGCCAACCTCCAGGGAGAGCCCAGGCAGCTTAGACCCAAGTCCGGGCAAGACCCCCGCCAGTGCGCCGGCGGAACGCCGCACTCACCTCTCCCATGCCACAGGTAGGTGCGGTCCGGGCGCCGCCGCTCCGCTCCGGGCTCCGCTCCGAGCTCCGCCGGCTCCGGGCAGCCCCGCCCGGCCCCGCCCGGCCCCGCCGCCAGCGCCGCAGCGCCCCCTCGCGGAGCCCGCGGGCGAAGCTGCTGCCGGCAGACAGACAGAAACGTGAGGGCTGGACAGCGCCTTCCCTCCCGGAGGCCATCCCGGGGCCGCCCGCCCCGACCTCCAGTCCCAGGGGGAGTCAGAGCGGGGTCCTACCGCCGCCAGGGACAGGCGGGACCCGGGGCGGGGCTGGGCCGGGCCGATGGAGAGCGAGGGGCGGCCGCGTTCCCCGTTCCTGGCCACAGCGCCTCCCGGTCGCTGCCTCTGCTGGCGCCCCTTCCGTGGCGGCGTTCCAGTCAGCGCACAGCCACTCTTCCCTCTGCCATCCATTCACGTCCAATGCTAAACGGGTTTCTGAGAGGAAGTCATGGTGTCCTTGGCTGTAACACAAGGTAGTAACATAACACAATTTGCCTTATGAGCTTTTAAAAGCGTTTATGTGTGTTTTTTCTACTGATGACTAACTCTAATACCTTCTGAATCTCTCCTGGAAAACTGCAATAAAAAACAAGCTAGTTGAAGGTCAGTGAGAGAAGAGGTGTTTTATGTGACACATTATTTAAGGAAGTGTCTCAGAGGAGTTACGTTCTTTTTTGGGGAATATCTCCCCCTTGCTTCTGGATGTGGACAACAGACAATAATTCTGTGCAGGTTTTAGGGGAACATCAGCACCTGAAGAGCGCTAGGCATGAGAGCCATAGAGCATCATTTTCACGATGTGTATTTAAACCCCTTAGAGATGACCAGCTGCAACTAAAGCCACAGCTAAGCCTAAGTCAAAGTGCTTAGTCCCTCAGGTAAAATGCCAGCCTACCACTGCTGTCCAGCACTTTTCACAATCAGTGCTTCTATTCCTGACGGCCTCCTGCTGTGGCCTGGGCACATTGCATCGATTCCCTTGTTCCAATGTTCATAAAGCTTTGGTGCATCCTGAGGGCTGTATAAATAGGTCACAGCTGTAGGTTTTGTCTGTGGTCATATGGTAAAACCATTAAAATCACTGGAAATACCTTGAATTCCCCACTGCTTGCAGGGCAGGGAAGGGAAACACAAGATAGTTTTGTCAAGAGTATGAAAATTCCATATATACCATATCTGTCAAACCACTTCTGTAATACCAATTGTTCTTTCAATCTTTAGAAATAAGTCTTCACCTTCATTAGAACAATAAATTATCAAAACCCACAAGCATATTTGAAAATATTCTTGTGTGATCTGGTTTCTGTGCTCATGTTTTCTCACCCAAAATCTCACTTTTCTTGATGCAGCACTAGCATGCCATGACAGGGAGGAGAAGATGACAAGAAGTCATTCTCCTCTTCACTTCTGTTATTTTAGGAGACAGCAGGTTGAGTTTCTATAGCACACTTAAGACATTTTCCCATTACCTGATTTGGAGCAGCACCTAGCCACATGGAACCTGCTTGAAGCGATATCCATATTATTCCTGACTGGCTGCAAGAAACCAGCTCCTTGACTACATCTGTGTAAATCAAAACAAAAAAGGCACTCATTCCCTGCACTATTGTTATTGTAACACTATTTGATAACATATATCCTAAGAGGCTGTAATTTAGTACAGGAGACACCTGATTTTGGTGTCTACAAATGAAATCTTTTCAATTTCTACATGCATTTAAAATTTAATGTTAAACTGAAAGAGATCAAATGCAGAGGAAAATTGTTTTTTTCCTCATCTCTCAAAATTCACCCCAAATAAAGAGAATTTCCCCCTTTTCAATGTTAATTTTTTTCCAAATTTTTTTCTTTTCTTCATAATTTCCACATTTTAGTGATGATGCACAATTACTTTCTGAATGCCTTGTCTATGTTGAAATCTGTAATATTTCCATATATGTATTACTGGAATAGTCATGTCTGTCTTAGGGACAGACAGCCCTGTCATATTCCATAGAATAGAATATTATGTAGTCATCAAATAATGACAGAGCTTTTAAAAGTAATACGCATTATACAAACAATAGATTTTCTTTCAACACAGAATGCTAAATTAATACTAAATATGTAATTTGTTATATTAAATTGAAATAGGTAATTCAAAAGCATCCCTACACAGCAGTCTTGTTTTTCATCTGTTTATAGAAAAACATCTACTTCAATTCATTATTTGGCTGCAATTACTCAATGCTAGAGTTGCACAGACAATAAGTACACAACAGCTGCTTTACTTTTTTGGTCTCTGGTTTCACAAAGTTGTAGTGATGCACAATTTATAATAATGACACTAAAAATTATACCATCATTATTACTAGGACCATAACTGTAATTGCAATCTAACAACTGAAAAGTGATGGGGTTTATTAGGTGGTACAACCTGTTTCCAAGGGAAAGAGTGAATTGCAATATTTAATATGATAGCACCACTTAGTGTTCAAAGTGGATATGGCTTTGTAATCAGTATTTTTCTTAACAGCTGCACTGCCACCTGAAGAAAAACAGTGATGACACTATTTATATCTCATTAATCTTATACATGAGAGAGGTAAAGCATGGATACAAACGTGCTGAATATAAAGATATTGGAAGAAAAATGTTTAATACTTATCTTGATATAAATGACCCATATGGAAGTATTTACAGGATGGAAATCACTGCAGTTTCTTACCATTATCTTTTCTTCAAAAGCTAAGACACAAATTTTGGCATGTTTAGTCCTTCAGTTCCTTTTCTACTTTGCTGCTTACAATAGATCACCTTGAAGAACAGAACAGCCTTACCCTCTGCCCACACTTCCCACTGAAGAATATTATACCACATAATCTGCTAACCTTTTATTCATGACCATGATCAGCAAAAGGAGATGGTCAGTAATTGGTTTCAGAAAGTCTTGGCTTGGCATTCAGCCATGTTAAAGTCACAATGCTTGTATTAATGTCATGACCTCCTCACAAGGATTGGATTTCTGGGAAATTAAAATTATCCCATTTTGCTCTCCAGCATTCCTTTTTCTGTCAGTAATGAAATATTGCTGTCTCAGGGCTGCTTCACTGATGTCTCTGCACTGCACCAAGATCAGCAACTTCCTCAACAGTACAAAAAAGATTTTCATTGGAAAATTTTAACACGTATTTATTTTAATCTTCCCTTTATCTTAATTAGTACTTTTACATTTTTCTACAAAAATTGTACCATCAGACTTCACAACTGACATTGTCCAGTTAGGTGTTTCTTTCTGGCATTATATTGTCTATCTTCACCTGACTTTCCTTTACCACATATTCTGTATTTTAAGAGAAGCCATTTGCAAGATGTTTCTCAATGAAATGAGTCAATATTATCATAGACAATATATGTCCCAAAATATAAAGTATATAAATAATTATCCATAAAGCCAAAATCAGTGTTCTGAAGTGCTGTTTCACCAACCTGCTTATTAATTGCAGAAAGTAACATGTTGGTCTGTATGATTCTTGTGCTCTTTCATAGTTTATCTACCAGTGGCTTGAACTAAAGAAATAGTAGACTATTCTCAGCAATGTCTTAAGATCTTTTAAAATCTGCTAATGAATTAAAATGGGGCTATGAAATTATCTAACTATTAAAAAAACCCAAAAAAAGTGAAAAAATTAAGCAGCAGTCAAAATTTCTAATTACAAATTTTCCTGTAGTACACCCATTCCAAAGCAATGTAGAAGCAGTATCTGAAAGGTCTGACTGGGCTGCAGTGTCAGCAGCCTCAGAGGATGCCCAGAAATCACTGTTTCAAGACAATGCTTTGAATTAAGGGAATTAATGTACTGCTTTCACTCTTTCACCTGCCCCCAACAGTGGTCTCCAACTTCCTGCTCAACATTTGCATATTTGTTTATCTTATTTTAATGGATTTTCCATCCACAAATGCATCGTGTTTACAGGAGGCTGGATTGAACTTCATGACTTCTTGTTGACCATAAGAAGTTTTTAAAGAAAACTAGCATTTTTAGACCATCTTTTGTATTGCTGGATGTTTGGTTTCAATATGAGGGACTAAGCCAACACTGTAGAGAAATCAAATTAAGCATTTAATGCAAAACATCACTGGATAACTTGATGCTTGCACAATTTGATTATTGATTTTACTTTTGAACCACATTCTTTTGCCATTTCACAATAAAAAAAAGCAAGGCAAAGTAGATGAAAAAACGTATTTTGCAGAAAAACGTACTTTGCTTAAACCTTGGCTAAGCAATTCATTTGCACACTAATATCTAAGCAAATCTGCTTAATTTTGAATATTAATAGAAACATTAATACAGTATTTCAGTATCATAACTGATTTGTTTGTCCTGCATGAGAGCATAAAATCTCACCTGGATGTGACATGGATTTTTCAAGCATCTTTCCAGTCACATTATCCTGATAGGTCCAGCAGAAAAATCATCTGCATTGCTGTGTATGCCTGTCATGTCTGTTACATTTGAGAGGATGGAATAGAAAAGACCAGAAAAGTGTGGATAGATGAAAAATATTGTTAACATTTTAATTGCCATTTTATAAGCACTTTTAGAGTAGAAAGAAAACAAACAAATATGTATTTAATAATGAATAAGTTTTTCTAGGACATTAAGAAAATACTTCTAGTCATAAAATGGGTTTGTAGAAACCTCCATTTCACAGCCACAACAATGTCAGTATTTATCTCATTTTCCAACATGAAAACACACATACTAATGCTGATGAAGTTGGATATACTTTATATATATGAAATTCATATATGTATTTTGACTAAAAATCTAAATAAATGCTAATAAATTCATATTGAAAATTAATGTGGGCAGAGATTAAGTGCTTTTCAAAATTCATTTGTTTAAACCAAGTCTAACACTAACTATTCACATTTACTGTCTTTTTCCCTATATGTTGACTAATTTTTGTCTCCATCAGTTTTAATTGTACTTGCACAATTTATACTTGAAAATGAAAGAGAAATTTGTTCTTGAAATCAAAAGCAAAACTTCGATAATGAGATTTTTAAGAGGACCATACTATGAAGAAACAAAATGATTACTTCAAAGAAAGTGGCTATTTTCTACATTAAAGATTTTTTTTACTTGTCTACCTGCTGCAGTTATTGTGCCCACTGTGCTGTTTTGCAAAATAAACCAAGTCTACTAAGCCCACTAAATCATCTTGGAATCACCAGGACTGTGTGCTCACAGTATCCATCAGAGGGCACCCTCACCTAACAGCAGAACGTGTTTTAAGAAAGGCCTCTCTAAAAGTTTCAGGAAGGAAGAAAACCCTCTGGAGACTATAGTGAGAGAAGAAGTTACAAAATGCCCATCACTGGCAGTGTTCATGGCCAGCTTGGATGGGCTCTCACCTGGTCTAGCGAGAGGTGTCCCTGCCCAGGGCAGGGGGGATTAGACCGATATGACCATAAATGCAAACCATTCTATAATTCTGTGACTGTGGAAATATTCTGCTTCTGTGGAAATATTTAGCAGCATTTTCTATACATTACACTGCAGGTAAGACAAGATGTGCCATTCCTTTGTAGCAAACCACTAAACACATAGCCAAGTCCACTGTGGATCACAGACCGGGTAAGGCTGGAAAGGACCTGGAGGTCATCGAGTTCTGTGCTCAACCTGCCTGCTCAAGCAGGGTGCCCCTGAGCACACTGCTAGGATTGTGTCCAGACAGCTTTTGAATATCTCCAGAGAAGGAGACTCCACAATCTCTCTGGGCAACTGTTCCAGTGCACAGCCACCTTCACAATGAAGTTCCTCCTTGTGTTCAGGTAGAACTTCATGTGCATGAGTTTCTGCCCACTGCCCCTTGTCTTACTGATGGGAATTGCCAAGCAGGGCTTGGATCCATCCTCCTGACAGCCTCCCTTCAGACATTTACCGACACTGATGAGGCTCCCCTCAGTCTTGTTCAGGCTGAACAGGCCCAGCTCCCTCAGCCTTCCCTTGAGTGAAGTGCCCCAGACCCCTGCTCACCTTGGTAGCCCTTTGCTGGACCTGCTCCAGAACCTCCATGTCCCTCTGGTCCTGAGGAGCCCAGAACAGGACACAGCACTTCAGATATGCCTCAGCAGGGCAGAGTAGAGGGGCAGGATCAGCTCTCTTGAGCTGCTGGCAATGCTCTTGCTAATGCACCCCAGGACACCGCTGCCCTCTTGGCCACAAGGGCCCTGCTGGCTCATGGACAGCTGGCTGTCCTTCTCCTCATAGCTGCTTCCCAGCAGGTCAGCCCCCAGCCTGTGCTGCTGTGTGGAGTCATTCCTCCCCAGGTGCAGGGCCCTGCATTTGCTTTTGTTGAATTTCAAAACGTTCCACTGTTTTTTCTGATTTTGCCAATCTGTAGTTAGAGAGATCTACAGAGATACTGCATTCACTCTGTTTCTTTCCTTGAAATGAAGGCTGACGTGTAGCCATTGCCTTGTCTATGTCCCTGTACATTTAGAATCTGATCTTACTTACAGATGTAGTTGCACTGAGGAGTACATGATTACTCCTGATTTATGTACTGTAGCTACCTTTTGAGAAGAGACTTCTGCCATTTCTATGAAATACCAAAGGGAGCCTCTCTTAATCACTCCCTGACACACTTCTATTGAATAGCAGTAGTTCAAACAAAAACATCACTGATTTAAGAAAAAAATGAAAAAACTGACATTCATTTCCATGCCTTGAATCACAGACATAATTAATAGAAAACTTTAAATATGTGAATAGAATATTAAATGTATTGAATTTTTTTACATAAGAATGAAATTTAGTTACTTGATCTTGATCTGTTCATTACTTTTTAATCATAACTTTTAGTGTCAGAGATTGTTTTGTGTTTTTTCCAGAAGATGCAGGTTGTCTCTGATGAATTTTAGGAATATAATTACCAATGTTTAATGGAAAATTATTTTCATCCAAGCTAATAACCTATTAAGGATTATTAATTCCAATTGCTGCCATTTGGTGCCAGAAAATGTGTCAAATGAAAGGAAATTCATGTCCTGATGTGTTAAGCTGGGTAACAGTTTCTTTAGATGCTTTTTTTACCTTTTCTCATTTTTTTAGCAGAGTACTGTTAATTACTTTTCTCTGTCTTAATATTTATTTTGCCTGATTTCTTTTCCACATTCTGCTCTCATTAGACTAAGGTGCACACAGTTATTTAAATGGCCCAAATCAAATAGAAGTGAAAATCAGAACTACTTAGAAACATATACGGTAGCAAAAAATGGTATTTATTTACTAACAATACTTACTATACTAATATTTATAATTCTAAGATCATCACCTTTTCTAGACTCTTTGGTAAGTTTCCCTCTTGCTACAGGAATAAAAAAGAACTAGCTGTGGCTCTTCTTTCAGCACCAAAACCAAGTAAGTTTTAGGGAACCTTGAGTATTTTAGGAGTATTTAAAACAGGAAAATTTATCTACGATGAGTTAGACCAGCAGCAATTGACACCTGAGACTCAAAAATTTGTAATAGATGACACCCTGTGTTGTGTTTCCTTCTGTATATTTTGTTTCCATCATCATCCTTGTTACATCTTTGTTAAAAAACAAGACTATTAACACCTGGTAGACAACCACATGTGTAATACAGTATTTACATTAAAAGGACAAAAATACTAGTAGCCTAAGAAACTTACAACTACTATTATTATAACTATGAAACAAATTATTTGTTTCATGCTGTTGGATTTTTTCCCTTTTCCTCAAGAACAATGTGCAAAACACTTAGGTTACCCATGAAGCCAAAAAAAGCAGCAATTGATAATGTACTTCATTTACTTCCTGTACTTTTATGAAGTACATTTACTTCATGTGCTTCCACAGAGCTCTTCTTTGTCTTGCAAGGCATTGCACTGATTTTCCTGAAGATGGAAAACTCTGATTTAGAGGAAAGCAAGTTTTCCTTATCTCCAGGATAAGGGGGAACCTTGGGCAGACAGATAGTTACTTACTCATTCACACCTGAGATCCAAAACAGGAATGGTGATGATGCCTTGTGTGCCCTGCAAGCTGACCTGCACTGAAAAGGCAGTGGCACTGGTGCCTTGTGAAGGCTGACCTAGAACAGAGACTAGACAGAGCTAAAGAATAAAGCAGGTATTTGTTAGGAGGCCTCAATGGATAAACTTTGGGCAGCACAAGAGCCCAGCCAGGGATACAACCCAGGTGAACCCAAAATGGTGACAAAATGGACAACTGGTCACGGGGTCTCACACTTTCATAAGTTTTGGTCTATTAGCATATTGGAGCTAATTGTCTAATTACAGCTCCAGCCCATCAAGTCCCATCCTTCTTGTTTTTCTCCCTTCAGTCCAGCATTGTTTATGCTCTTGGGCCTGAGAACTGGATTGGCTGTCCTTGGGTCCCCAGCTAGAGAAGGACTTGTTTTGTCTACCCATTCTGTGAAGAGAGCTTACTATCTCCAAATATGAAGCCCAAACCCTCACACTAAAGCAGCACAGAATCTGAGAAATACAAAAGCTAAACCTGAGGCATCAGCACTACATCTCAGTGCAGCAGCAGGCTGCAGTGATTATCCCATCTATCTTTAATGTTACCTTGAGTGCTTCCACGTGTGCATTACAGCTGACAGGAGTACAACCAGGGCCATGAAGACATTGTCAGTGATCATAAAAAGATGAATTTGACCTATTTACCCAGACATGAGTAGCATCTTATTTTCAAGAAGCAGAGGTGGATTACACACCTTATCTATATAAACATGAAAGATAAAAATAACAGGAATTTGACAAGTGAGCTGAAAGGACTGCTATAAAATTTGAATTTGGAGGAATGTGAGAGAATGAAGACAGGGAAGAGATAGCCCCTGTCTTGGCTTATACCTTTCCTCTCTCCTAGCACTGAACATTCAAAATTCTCACTTAGTGTCACTCAGTTCAGGCAGTAGGATAGGAAGGCATGTGGCAGGAGATTGGCTAAATGGTGCCTGAGAGGCTTTACTAATAGCATCTACCAGATGTGAACTTCATCTTCTTTTAAGTGCCTGTCAGCTATACCATATTCCATATTGACATGACCATTTATTCTTATCACACCACAAGATAACTCACATTGATGGTACAACCATTCTGGTACCAGTGAGGTTAAGTATTTTAATATTTTTGTTTGTTAGTTGCACTAATTACTGCAGCCCATCCCACATTATCAGGCCAGAGTACTAACCTTCATATAACAGGCCTAAACTTTCATCTGTACCGCATCTCGCCTTGCTTTTAGGAGTGCTCAGCAACTGGAAAGCCTGACAAGAACACTCATTTATGATTAAACTGGTCTCACACTTTCAGAGAGAAGCACACAAATAGATGGAAAGCAGACTCGCAGGTCATGAGACAAAGAGGGTTCCCACATTAAAGAAAAGAGGAGCAACCAAGAATGTTTTATAAATGGATTACACTTTAAAAGCTTGCGTGTAGGAGAGCTGTGAGCTTGTTTGAGTTTTCTTCTAGTAATTGCAAGATGAAAGTCTTGGGGAAACTTAATGAGACACTATTTCCTAGCAGTCCCTCTCCAGCAGGAATATTCTTTCTATCAAGGGCTGCCTAGGCTAGCTTTTGTTTCAGAGGCTGAAACAAAACAAAAATAAATGGAGCATTTGTGTTATGAGGACAGTTAGATCCTCAAAGAGGATTGCTGTGTTGCTGGAGAGCCTGGGCATCCAGATTAATATCAAAGGATTATGATTGCTGAAATACAGTTAGCTGAAAACAGATCCTTTTTCTCTGTTTTTTCTTTCTTTTCTTTTGCAGAAAGATGCATTCAAGCATTCTGAAAAAAACAGCACTTTGATCTGTTCTGTGGACTTCTGTCACACACAAATCAGAGTTCCTGGTACTAGAAGATAAATTGCTGATCAGTGAAATTGCATTATTTTCAGAGATAAAATTATACACATTTACAAGAACCTTGAACAGTATCATTTGCTCATCATGCTTTCAATACAGCATGAGTAGTCGACAGCATCTTGAAAGAAAGAACAAGTTGCAGTACTTAGGCAGAAGGAAAAGTCTGTAGAGCCAGTTTGAGCGAACAAACCAGAAGGAAGACTGGAAGGAAAATTAAAGAATAGTACACAATTTTTTGGTAGTAAACAGAAGATATGAGAAGAAAAAAAATACATGTAATTGGGAGCCTTTTAGAGAACACAGTTCAAGATAACTTCAAAATAGATCTGGTCAGACTTTTTAAATTTCATTCTGCTGGGAAGGTTTTCACTCTTAATCAAAAAGAAAACCCAAAATTGTGAAGCTCCCCCATGGGTATGAAATGAAATCTGTCTGGTTTCATTTAGTTTCATTTCATTCATTTGTAACTCCTTCTACTGACTTAATTCCTAGCACTGATGAAAATCTACTAGCAGAGTTTGTGATCGTAGGAAAAAACAAAAAAATCCACTATTGATCTCTTAGTACAGCTGTGATCCCTAAACTGCAGAACACTGCATTGATAACTACAACCACATCATGAACAAGAATGCTTAGACAGCTGTTGTGAAGAAGGCAATCTAGAAATGAAGAACAGATAAAGACAAGGCTAAGGACGCAAGACGCTTCATGGAGATCATGGCAGCAGGAATCCTTCAAGCAGTAGAAGTTCTCGTTCAGACTCTTATGCTGGACATGTTCTTGAGTTTTTACAGTAACTTTAAGTAGTGCTACATACAGCATCTACTGGGCAAAAAGCATGCAATTTTACCCATGGATTTACCAAATGAGGCCTGAAACAAAGGAAAAGCATGCAGTCTCCACAGAAAGTAGTAAAAAGTAGTATCAGTGGCTTTGATAAATACAATATAATCATAATTTTTGTTACAATGGCCTCAGAACATAGGATTAAACAGTTTCAGATGAGCCATATTATTTAGAATCACATTTTGATTATGTGATTTACCCTCCCAGCTATTTAGGCTGTGTAACATCCACTGTCTGTTTAACCAAAATGGACTAGCTGATGATGGATACTTTCATACTGAGTGAAATTGACTGTGCAGCTGTTTAAACACTGAAGGCACTCAAGCGACTGCTTAAGCTATTATTGCTAGAGGTACTGCATTCTGAATCAAGCTCTAACTAGGAAAGAAATACCTTTCACATGATTTTCATTACAAAATACACTGAGACAGAGTTACTGGGTGAGTACCACTAAAAATATGGTTTGTTAAAAAATCACTTAAAATTACACTATTTAAGTCTGTTTTGAATAACATTTCCCCAGGGTTTACAGGTCCCTGTTGTGAATTTTTCATAATGTCTATATTGGAAACATAAGGAACATGATCTACTTGGAAAGAAAAAAGGATATTAACAACAACAACAACCCTACTATATTTAGTCCTATATTCAATAAATTACTTTACTCTAAACCAGTAATGATCAAGGTGCTTTGACAACCTGGTTGTTTTATTTGCAGGAAGTGGAACTGCTTTGATACAAAACCAGTCTTCACTGAAAAGCATTCATGTTAATTGATAAATCTCATTTTTTAAAAATCAAAATTTAAAATTCTGTTTAGTTTTCTAATTAAAAACAGCCTGTGTATTAAGTTTAGCAATACCATTAAGAGCATATGTCCCTAAAAAAACATCAGAACAAATGTTGATTTTATTACCTTCATATTTTTCACAGGAACATAACAATGCAGGCCAAAGGGATATTCCACAGCATGGAGGGCACACTCAGCACAGAAACTGGGGGAGACAGCTGGGAGGGGCTGATCACTGCTCAGGGTGGGCAGGGCATCC
>WBNQ01056497.1:28255-79533 GCA_013401375.1 Spizella passerina | reverse complement strand
GTGTACCCAGGTGGGCTGCTTCACTCTGGTCAGACTGTTCTGATCCTAGCAAGTTGGGCAGAATCAGTTGGGAAATATCTAATAAACAAAACAAATGTGTGCCTGCTTGTAACCCATTTCAGACCTCACTCACTTTCCAAACCAGATGTTAACTACTCATCTCTTTCAGTAATTTAAAAAGCACTTTGTTTTAATGTCCTTTAATGGAATGTCATTGTAAATAGATCAAAATTAAGTTATTTGTGGTATAAACATGTGAATCATGCCTGTGTATTATGATCACCCACACTCATGCCAGGGTCTTGCTTGGCAGCCAACTCAGGTTTTGCACCTTTGGATGTTTTGGGATATGAAGCTAAGACACAACATGGATACAGCTTTGCTAACTTCCAAGTATTTTCCCTCATGCAGAACTTCACACATATGAGAAATGCTACTAGTCAAAAGTATTACTGCAAGAACAGAGTGGTGCAGATAGGAAGCTGCCCAGTTTAAGATATTAATTTGACTGGCAGTCATTGTGTGTTTCTAAGTCAGGACAACATACTTACAGCTCAACAGTCTACAAAACTCTATGAGAAAATGGAAAGATTTTCATCAACAAAACACTTGAAGCAAGGCACAGAACATTCAATTCTGTGAAACATGGAATAGTGGAATTATCCTGGCAATTTACATGTGAGCTCTGAGTCAGTGCTTTCAGGCAGGGAATAATTCCACATATGCATCCCTAATGAAACAGGATCATAAATCTTTCTGAATGGTGCTTTTCAGTTTCTATGCTTGGCTTCAAATTTGTCTCCTGCAGGAGAGACACTGGAAGACAGGAGCAGCACAGTGTCCAGCCCATGGGACACAGTTCATGAGAGCATTTTGCTATGTGGGACCCCATTTGTATGGTCTTATCCTAGTTGCAAATGGGTATTTATATGAGTATTTGTAATGAGTATTAAAAAAAAAAGAAAAAGAAAGAAAGGACAAAGGAGCAGAACAGCAGGGCAGGTAGCAATCTCTGTCTGGGGTAGCAATAGCCTGGCTTGTTTGATTATAAAAAAGAAACAAAGTAAACCAGAACCACTAAAACCTTAATAGGAATATCTGTCTAATTTAGCTTGTGGGGAGGAATACATTAAAGTAAATAAATGTGTAGGTCTGTAACTATCTTGCCTTTTTATGCTGCTTTATGCTATAAGTATAAACCAAAATCTTTCCACACAGATTAAAAAAAGAGGTGGATCTGGAGCTAGTCAGTGTATTTGGGCCCTGTCAAAAACTGGGGGATACTACCACGGCACAGGCAGCTGCAAAAACACCCAGAGGCAAAAAGAGGGTGCTTGGAAGGACAGGAAACAGTCAAAGGCTCAGGCAGCCCACGCTGGGATGGGGGCTGCCCATCCTAAAGAACTGGATGTGTGTTACTCCCCTCCTCTGAAAGGCTCTGCCAAAGAGATGCCACTTCATCTGAGATGTGGGCTCAGGGAAGGGATCATTCCTGGCCTTCCTTGACTTCTGGCTCTTAAAAGAGCATAAATTGGTAAATCAACCAGCAGCATAATTAGAAGCTGTCAGCATGATATTCCTCCAGGATATCTGTACTTGGAAAGACTTGCAAGGAAAAAGGGGTAATTCTGCAAGTGTGGTGTTAAAGGTCTCAGTGCATCCTGTTCCCCGCCAGGCTAATGCCATGGCATTTGGCCAGAAGTGTAAAGGATCAGGGCTTCCAATGGTAGTAACCAAGTGACAATGCTGGGGACTTGCAATACACTGCCCCCCAAACATTTTAAATTGTATTTGATGAGCTGCTGATATGGTACCACTGTATATATTTTGATAGTGCCACAGAGAGCGAATGATGGTTTGGGTGCTAGAAAAGCTCCATTTTCAGGATCTCAGACAGACCCCTGGGAGAGCATGGGTGACTCTGAAAGGCAATTTAGATAACTAAATTTAGATAACTAAATTGCATTTCAGGGTCACCCATGCTCTGCCAGGCTGTCTGAGCTTCTGCGACAGACAAATACTTGATTTGCCTGCTCCCAAAAGAGACATCCCTCTGTCCCCTTCTGCAGGAATGGGGCTGGGCAGGAAGAAGCTGTACTCCATGTCCCACAGGCCCTTTGGGAAGGGAAGTGCTTATAGGTGATGGAGAAGGAAACTCTGGCAGTGTGGGTGGTGTCCAGAGCAGAGGCAGGAGTGGACACATCCCCTGTCCCCAGCAGTCACCTTGTGAGGTGTTTCCCTGCAGTTCCAGGGAGAGCAGGCCAAATATGTATTGCCAAGAAGCTGCCAGCTGGGCAAGAGGATCGAGCCAGCAAAGACAACTGGCATTTAGAAAGCCCTGTGCATCAGCCACAGCCTTGGCAACTGCCATTTGTAAGATTAAACTTTGTCTTCAATAGGGTGGCCTTACTGTCAGCATTTTGGCTCCTTGTTCCCATTCTGGATTTGAGGAAACAGTAAGGAAAAGGGTAGTTCCATGTGAGCAGAGGAGTTAGATGTTGGGGTGGATGTTGGTGCTTATTCTGTTTCTAAATAATGTAGACACTCAAACTTTGTTTTGCCCAAGATGACTTTGCTGTCATGGGACTAAAGAAAAATACTCCTTTGTAGGAGTAGCTCCCTGCTACAAAAGTAACCTTGCCAAGGATATCCCAAGCCCAGGATATCTAAGGATATAACCTGTCACTCTTTCAGGGTGTTTCCTTGCCTGGATAGGATTACAACCGCTGCTTCCCTGTGGGAAGTTTCTCAGCAGGTCAAACTCCATGGTTCAGGGGGCTTGAGTCCATACTGGCTGCACAGGGAGCAGACTTATAAATCTGGAGGCCACAAGCACATCTTGCTTCAGTTCACTCTTGAGGTTAAAGAGCCTGAATCATCTCCCTCAGGCCATGTTTTTAAGCCCTTCCCTGCACCCTCACCAGGTAACTGACAGCTGTGTCCCAAGTGGCAGACTCCTTCAGCCAAGACCCCTCCAACATCGAGCTGTGGGACCAAATCCCACCACATATTTTGTAGACTGCAATCCTTCTTGTGCAGCATGGTGAAAGGTCTGTCTTTCTCTCAGCACTGCTTTTTTCAGTGGCAGAAGTGCTACCAGGAAAGCTGCTTTCCACACTACATTTGTGCAACAGATTATTCCCAGCTCAGCATGATGCTCCCCACCTGGCCTTGTGAACTCACTTCTGGGGATCACATCTCTACTTCACCTCAGCTACATTCAAATTCTGACCTCATCTGTACCTGCTGAACTTCCCACCACAGTGGCCTCCACAAACCCCACATTTGTTATTGCCAGGACTGTCAAGAGCCCAAAATTTTCTGTGTAAAAAGGTTTAGAAGGGCTTATCCACCAGCTGTTTGCAGAAGTAAAATCTTGGGCAGGTGTTTCATTTTACACAGGCCAAATGCTGTTCAGAGAGCTGTTCATAAACAGACATATTTACATGAACGTGTGGAGAAATAGGTTCTTGCTTTTTTAATAAACTAGTCCCTTTGCAGGAGACCCAGAGAAATATTTTCAGTCAAGTTGTGCCAGGGATTAATTTGACAGACTTAATGTAATTAGATGAGTGGAGTTTGGCCTGGTGACCTTTTTCTTTCTCCTGGTGTACTCCATGTGTTTGGTACTCCAAACAGCTTTCAACTGATTTAAGGCTTTTCTTGCTGTTTGCGTTGGGAATTTTTTCCCTCCCTTTTTAATATACGAGACTGCTTCCTTTGTGTCCTGGAAGAGATCCTTATGCCTTAAACATATCATTCTTACAGGGAGGTTTGCTAAATCCAAACCCCTCAGTCAGAAAGGGGCTGCTGCCAGTTTCCTCTTTACTTACTAATGCAATTGCCAGCAAGGGGCACCAGGATTTCAGCAGAAATACCAGGATCAGGGAAACACAAAGTTTAAAGCTGACATCCACTGTCTTTAGGTGGCCACTTGGTGAAGCTACTGGGTTTTACAGAGAAAAGAAAAAGAAAAACCCCAAAACCGCCCCCAACATCAACAAAGGCACATTATCAACAGCAACAGGCTGAAGCTCAGAACAGCAAACCCAACACTGCCTCTGGCTGTACACTCCTGAAGTTCTTAAATAACAATACAAGCAAATATATATCTTAAATTTATTGAAGTTCCTAAGTTCTTTTCCATCCTGAAAAGAATGGGAAGATATCCAAGGATACAGATTATTTCACCATGCACAGGACTTTGTCAATAGAGGAAAACCAGGGAACAGTTAAATACAATTTTCTCTAATTTCATAGGAATCCAAGAGTACCTTGCAGAAGAACGAACATATTTAGAAATAAATGCTAGTCTTTGAACATCTTAATTATATAATGTTGTCCTTTTTGATGATGGCAAGTGCTCTGGTTCCTGAAAATTATCTATGTATCCAGTGCCTGACAGTCTATGGTTTTGGTGCTTATAAATGAATTTGAGATCATGGTTTTTAGAAATAAGAGCTTTTCTGTGTTCTTGTGTTTTTGAGTTGGGCAGATACCATAAAATGTGCCCTCCCAAGACCCAAAGTTTGAAACATGACTGAAATGCAAAGGTAGGCTAAAGCTAATCCATGATCACGAAGGGATATTGGCTCCTAGGAGATTGCAATCTGCATTTCAAGACAGTCAAGAGCTGCTCACTCTATACTTAGATACTTCCTAAAAAAACCCGGGAAAAATCCACAGGGCTGGTGATTACCTAGTTCTTGTGCAGAGAGGCTGACAATGCTGTTCAGTCCACGTTTTCCCTGATTTGGTCTGCCTTGAACTTTTGAATGAGTGTGATTCATGCAAGTGAATACTTCAATGAACAGTACTTAAGCCCCGGGTTGGGGAATCACAGAAGAACATTCGCCTTCAGCCTCGCCTTTAGCTTCTGAGTAATGCCACTGAAGCTCATAGTATGTAAGCCCTCACTTGAATTTAACAAGCACTTTGCTGGGTTGATGCTATTTTTACATGTCTCTCTATGGGAAATTAGTGCATCATTAGAGGTGCAGATTTGGCGGGTTTTTAATTTTTCTTCTTCCTAACTTAGAGCCCCAATTTTTTCAATGTATGATCTCATGGCAATTCCAGTCCTTTGAAACTGAATATTTCTGATTTTTTTCTGTAAGATTCCCAGCCACCACGAAAAAACTAAATACAGATTAAATGCCTTATGCTGTTAAGAACATGTTTTTAGTCACTGTAGACCCAAACTTGAAGTGTAAGGTTGGTTACGAACAATAAAATGAACCCTCACCTCTGCTTGCCATCTCTCTAGATACTGAAGGACTGTACAGCCTGTAGCCAAATGAAGGTCTCGATTCCACCTGCTGCTCGTTTTGAATCACAAGGACTATCAGGCAGATGAACAGCTCAACACCTGCATTTCATGCCCCCGGAGGTCCATTCCCAAAGCAAGGAATACAGTCTACCTCGTGCAGTACTGAGAATAATTATTTTCACATCCTGTGCATCATTTCACCATTCAGTCCCCACTCTGGTGTGAGAAAGCGAGGGGAGAGCACTGACCTTTTCACCTGCTGAGAGGCGCTTTGGAGAGGACCTCGCAGCACCACGAACAGAGGCGGGGGATGCCCGGGCAGCCGCGGGGAGCGCGCTGCTCACCGGGACCGCGGGAGCGCCGGGAGCGGGGGAAGCCGCGCTGGGTGGGCTGCGCCCGCCGCTCACCCCTCTCCGAGCTTCCCGCGGTACCACAGCCCGGGCAGAGTCCCGCAGCCCTCAGGGAGCCCTCCGGGACCCGCCTCAAAGCTCACGAAGGAAAACTTCACGGTTCACACAGAAACCATAGGCAGCATCTTGCAGTCCGCACGCCGCTGTGCTAGCGGGGTTCCCCCTCGCAGCCGCTCCCCTCGAGGCAGCAGCGGGGAATGTCGGAGGAAGCGCCCCGCACACTCCCGCAGCTCCCTACGGCCCCCGCACGGTCCCGTTCCTCCTCACCTGAGCTCCGGCTCCTGTTGCTCCTGCCGGGGCTCTCCGCCGCGGGGAGGGGGCCGAGCTCCGCCGCCTCCCCGCAGCGCGGCAGCCACCAAGTGCCGCGCTGTCCCCGGCACCGGGATTTATCGCTGGGCGGCCGCGGGCGGGGGGAAGCGCCGTGCGGAGCCACTTCGGGGCGCGCCGCCACCGCGGGCACAGCCCGCTGCCTTCCCGCCCCCTGGGCGGGGGGAGCCGGTGGGGTCGCGCCGAGGGAGGGGAGGGGAGGCGAGGGCGAGGATGAGGATGAGGATGAGGATGAGGATGAGGATGAGGATGCAGCAGCTCCGTTCCGCTCCTCGGCGGCGGCAACACGGCGCCGCCCCCTCCCCGCCGCGCCCGCCGAGGAGCACCTCCGCCCGCCCGCCTGTCCGCCGGGCACCGCTGGGTACTGCTGGGTACTGCCGGGCACCGCCGGGCTCGGCGGCTCCGGGCACCGAGGCGGGGGAGCGGGCGGACCCTGCCCCGGCCCCGCTGCCGCCGCTCCGGCCAAGCCCCCGGCGCTGCTCCCGCCCTCGGCTGCCGCCGCTGCTCAGGCACGGCCGTGGCGCTGCCGGGCCCGTGCCGGGGGCGCTGCCGCCGCCCTATCGGGGCTCTGTCGGGGCGGGGGGCGGCTGCGGCGCTGGATCGGCCCGCTCCCGGTGGAGCTCAGCCCGCCCCGGTGCGGGCAGCCGCAAGGAGAGAGGTGTGCCGGCGGCAAGGCGCTTCCGAGGGCCGGTACCTGATGCGGGGACTGTCTGGGAACCGGGAGAGCCTGCTCGGGGCTTGCCCGCTCTTCTCAGTCCGTCCCTGATCACCCGGTGCTGACCGATACCGGAGATGCGCTCCTGGAGCAGGCGGAGCTGGAGTGAGAACCATGTGGGCTTGCGAGCGTGTTTTGGGATTGTAGCGTTGCGTCCACGCTGTCCGAACACACGGGAGTGGAGTCGCTCAGTTTGGCAATGTATGCACTGTACAGAGAGATAGATAGATACCCTATGGAAGTACCATAGAGAGAGTTTAGAGGCCATCAATGACTCAAAATCAAGTAGTTATTCCCTCTGAGAATGACAGAATTTCTACTAGTAATGTTAACTTTGTCAAGTGCAACTTCAGTGCTAGATCTTCCACCAAAATAGGTAGGATGGAAGCTTCCCCACATACCAAATAATTTGGATTAAAAAATCCCACAGGAGTGTCTTAAAAGGCTTTTAGTTTTCTAAGGGAGGATAGATTCATGGGATGCTATCAAGTGAAGAATGGAAGTAAAAGAACCTCTGTTTTATTCGAATGAGGTTGTCACTAATCAGAAATTGTATTATCATGCACAGCTTTAGAAACTTGTGTTTAATGTGGAGGGTTGGTTTAAAAATCTGTTCACTAACTCTCTGCTTCTGTCTCTCACACTTTACCAAAGGGACAGAAAAATTAGAGATCTGTCCTGGTGCCTTCTGGTGAAGTGCATTCAAGACTGCTGGAGAGCTCCATGATCTAAAATGACAGTGGAAGATGACATAGATAAAGAGCAATCTCTGGATCTCATTAATGGTGATAATATGCTTCTCAAATTTTGAACAACAAAGGAATGAGATTCCCAAGCATTTTTTATGGTCATCAGTGGTGAATAAAATTTCTGTCTTTAACTTTCCATAGAGTTTCTGACATCTCTTCTGTTTGAGAGATAGAGGAGGATGATAAGGCTGGGATGTGTTCATACATCAGCCATAGCAGGGCCATCACCATGATTAGTATGTATTTAGATATGTGCATGGTTGTGTAAAACAACTTGCTGTCTGATTCCATTCTGACATGTGTCACATCACATATCTAAAGTGTAGAGTTCCCTAAAATACTTTCCCCTAAAATACTGCAGCTACAGGTAAAGCAAACTTCCAGGAGCAAGAGCTGGCTGTATCAATCCCACATGGAGAGTCCTTCATCCAGGGTATCTGACAATGAAAACAGAAACTGAAAAATAAAAGCAATATTATGCAAAAATTAAGCATGGCAGGAAAGATTTTAACTGAGACAAAGTGTTCTCAATGAAAGGCACAAACATCAGTCACTCACAGCTGAATTATTTCAAGTTGATCGGAAGCTGGGTGGAGTGACAGCCCAGAAAGTTTCACATTAAGTCAATTAAATCCCATTATTCTTTCGATTTTAAAAAACTAATTTAATTAATTTCATGTGACTGTGAAAAGAGCTGAAATGACTGCCAAAAACTGTTCTTGTGACAGGCTACAGAGGCAGTATTAGTCAGTAATTATGGCACCAGGCTGGTACTCAAGAGAGTTTTGTGTCTTATCTGCCCAGCTCTGAGTGGTGATAAGAGGACTCTTTAATTTCTATAAAGTGATACTGGGGATGAGTACTCAGCTTGCATGGTGGGGAGGAATCACTATAATGGGATTGTCTCTTACTGCATCCCAGCAATACTCCTTCAACCGGATCAGTGATTTGCTGGGTGTATTTGTAGGTAGATTATGTAGAGCCTGAGTTGTTTCCTTTCAGGTATCACAAATGTCTTGCCATGGAAAGGAATATGCCTTCCAGACAAGACTTCATATGCGTTCAGGTACATGTGCGTGCACGTGTTCAGTCTACCAAATATCCATCATGACAGGACTGTGGATGCACAGGGAAAAGCAGTGTGGACCATCTTGTGGGCTAGCCACAGTCTACCTTACTTCAGTTCTGGATCACTCATATATAACTGGTCCTGCTGAGCCATGATGTTTTGGGCAGGAAACACCCAGCAGGGAATTATGGGCTGGTTGCTATCTGCACACATTTCTTTTTGTCTTTAACACATTGCTCTTCTCCTTTCCTGATCCATTCTTTGCATTTAGGCTGCTATTTATTTCCTGGATGGTCATTGGACATGTCACCAGGTACATCTCTGCAGTGCAAAAGGAGCTACCAGAGTGGCTATCAACAGTGTGCTCTGTAACCCCATCCCTTCTGTCTGTAGGGCTGGCTGCTCAAATGCTGATGCTCTGCATGTGGGATTCATCTGCCTTTAGCTTCTGACATTGTGAGTTAATCATCAGAGTGCAAGCACATCACCTCAGGCTCTCTGTATAGCTAATGGAGAGAAATAGACACCTCCAGAAGGCAACTCATCTCATCCGTCTTAGGCATCCTCCATGGGAAGATGAAATAAGCTGCCTTTGAAGGGGCCCATTTCTCTCCACCGAGTCAGAAGGGAGCCCACGGTGACTTGCTTAGATAAAGATGATTAACGTGGAGATATGTACAGTGAAGTGAAATGAATCTCACTTCTTTGGAGTAATTCTGGTGGCCATGACCTAGTGGAGATTGAGAACCTCTTGAGACTTTCCTGTATATGCTATAAAATCCTAGCTGGGGGCAAATCTGAGCTGTTCTGCAGTTTTCTAGCAAACAAAAACAGTGCTGATCAGTCAGCCTAATCTCAGGGCAGCAGGATGATGCTAATCTGGGAGGCCATAGAGAAATGTTGTTCACGCAGGTTCCAGAGGTGCTGTTTTGTACTGGCAGGTGGCTGCTCCCACCCACTTGTCCATCTTTATGTGGTGGCTGGCTGCTCAGAAACAGGTGTCTACAGAACCACTCTAAAACAGGTCCTCGTTCAGAACTAGAGTGATTCAAAACCCATTTTAAGGGCTCTTGCAGCTCTCTCTGAAGCACCTTGTGCTGGCTACGATGAGATGCTGTAAGAGAGACTCACCAGATTCACCATAGTCCTTTTTAGTCCTTTTCTCAAAACTGCCTCTTTCTGAGCTCTGCATGACACCCTGTTACCTTCCTAAGGAAATAATTCCCTCTGAAAAGATGATCTGTTGTGCTGTCAGTAACCAGTAATCCACTGCACTGCAATTACTTCTCATAAGCAAATTAACAAAAGAGCATCCTCATTTATTTGGGTTAATTTCTGCAGTTAACAGTTGACAGATGATACCAAAAATACTAGTGTAAATAATGTGTAATTTTATGTTTGAGCTTCTGAGAAATATTCTCAGGCTATGTTATTCATGGGTGGTCCCTGGCCATTAGTAGGACCCTGAAGTGTAAACAAATGCTATTTCTGCAGGGAAAAGCAGAGCTGCCCTTTTAAAAATGCTGTCCTAATAAATCTACTGAAATTCAGAACTTGGCAGAATCATACTCCTCAGCAAGAAGGAGTCAATTGGTCATTAGTTCGCTGTTGTTCTCTAGTCCTTTTTGTCTACATGTCAGTAGTGCAGCCCCAGACACCCTGGAGCTGTGATGTGCTGCTTGGTGCTGTCAGTGATGTCTTCTGGCTCCAAGCAGAGCAACTGCAGTGTCAGCTCAGCAGCAAGGGCCAGTCTGGGAGTACAGCCCAGAGGACAGAACACAAACCCACTCACATCCAGCAGACAAACTGTTAATGTCTGTGGCATGCTACGGGCACAGCATGTTCTGGCTCTGCTGTGCTGGGGCAAAGTCTGTTTGTGACTTGTTTATTTGTACAGTGCTCAAAATAATCAGCATTGTCTTATGAGCGCGCCTTACTCGGGGTGTGTTCTTGCCATCTCTCTCAGTGGCACTGGTAGTTGTTCAGCAAATGTCCCCCTCACCCCATCAGTCCCCCTTGGTTATTTTGCAGGCATATTTAGCAGGATGCTGTCTTGTAGCACCTCCCCAGCCTTGGTAGCTCATTCTTGCACAGGCAGCTCATTTACTGCTCACAGCTTGGAATCTGCTTTGGTTAATGCTTCAGCAACACCTTAGTGTGATCTATCCCAACCAATGCTCCACCAAGGCTGGTATTTAACACAGACTTTTGACTTGCTTAGAGCCTGTCTGGTTGGCATTGTGCTCTACAGCATACAAGCTTCAGCTCCCCTGGATCTCACCTTCTGAGCTGCGGTTTCTACAAAGTGTCTGTCACACCCTGCCTCAGCCCAGCTTCCCTGGGGCAATGGAGCTGCAGTGCCTTTTTGCCAGGCACTGTGGACTGCCTGAGGACCCATCTTCCTTCACAGGGCAGAGGGCTCAGATCACCCAAAGATGCTGTGTGAAGATGCTGCATGTTGACTGAAGATGTGTTCACTTCTTCTGGATGTTTTAGAGGGTTTCCTACAACAAGAAGAGATGGGAAGTTGATGAACCATTGTATAATTTTTCTTGGCATATAGATTCAAAAGAAGATGTTAAAAAAATGTAATTGTGGTTAAGGGGCTTCAAGATTCCATAAAATGTACCTCTAGTTTTGATTTTCAATGGTATTTCACCATTGGCACAGGAGTTGTTGTGGGCTCCTGTCTGGACTGGATAAAAGACCCCAATCATTATTAAACCGTGATCAATCATAAGCCACAAATCATTCTTGACAGAAAACTAAGTACTTCTTATTTAGATGCCACCTAAAATTAATTATGGGATCATTTTTTATTCACAATAAAGTGAACAGAACAGGATGTCTCCTACAAACCCTTTGCTTATGACTATCCAGTAAATATTTAAACTCCAAGTTGGTTAAGAATTCATGCAAATTTCTTATTAGTTGTTTAGTGATTTTGTATTATGGAGAGGGTCCAGTACAGCAGTCAGTATACCTGAACACACTCAGAATTTCTCTGCTAAAAACTGAAGTATGCAATTCAGTCCCTTATTGTACAGTGACTGAATGATTTCCCCTGCTTTTATTTTTCTGTAGTTTAGTGTTATTCTGACAAACCACAAAGAAATGCACATAAATAATTTTCATATTTCTAGATGAGAAATAACTGAAACAGTATCTTAAGACCTTGGAAGTCTGTATCTTCTCATCTTAATAACAAACATTTGCAGAAACATCAAGCAAATAACAGTGTTCTATCAGGATTCAAATATGAACACAAAGAAATTACACAGAAAAGAAAAAATGTGGTTTAAGTGGTGAAAAGCAAAATCAGTTTCACACTCAGCACTCACAGCAGCTCATGTTTGAAGCTGTCTGTAGGCAATAGCTACTGTTGATAAAATCCTTATGAGTGAAGTCATTGTGTTACTCTTTTCCCAAAGAATTTCCCCAGACTTGGACTTATTTTTGCTATCATATCCCCAGGAATTCTCTAATTATATCTATCCTGCTTCCTGGGGGTGTGCCTGTGATGACTGTAAATTTTATAACAGTGTGTTTTTGTGCTGCTGCTGTAACATTAGCTTAGGTTGCTGTTAGCTGGCGATGTTGTGTGGTTCTCAGCCTGACTGTAATAGGGATGGACCATTGATGTCCAACAGCATTGCATGCTGTTTGGAAACACTGCCATTGCTCATATCAAAGGATTAACTGGTGATGTTGAGGGATGATATATATAGGGAGAAATAATATGATCTTTTAATAGAGATGTATCTCATTATGCATTTAGAAGATGAAATGAAGGTGACACTCAATGGCTGTAATTCTGTTTCAGTCTGACACTTGATACAGTTGCCTGTGTTGAATTAAACTAAAGATGTTTCAGGTACTTTCATGGCAAGAGTTTAGTTGCACCCAAAGCCTGCTGAAATTGGTAAGAAAGCTTGCTTAGTTTGAGGGGTCGTGGATCACACACTTGGAACAATTTGTGCAGAAACCATTTCTGTTTAGACATCATATGTTCTATTCCTGCCTTTTCTGGAATAAATGTTTATGTAATGTTCCCCATTACCTAAAACACAACAAAGGTGGCAATGTCCAGTTAGAGGGTCACTAAATTTCAGGGGTTTATCACCAAAAATTGAAGATATATTAGGATCTAAGAGTGCAGAAAAATTTATGGGTCAAGGAGCTATACAGAGTTTTTGAAGTTTTTGAGAATATGTATGTTCTAATATTTTAGAACAGCTGCTGCAAGTAATCAAGCAATTAAATCCTTCCCATGCTTCCAGCTGGGGTTGGTCAAATAAGTATTCCCACCACCATCAGATAATGCAAGAAGTTACTTATCTGCTGTGATTCTGCTCTTCTGACTGTTCTCTATAAACTTTCTGACATGACAGAGCCCAGCTTAGCCATGTCACTGTTAGGAACGGGGTTTTTTATGGATCATGTGTTTCTCAAGCACACATGGAACATTTGCTTTGTGCTCTGTTTGTTGCTGGTGGTTGCCTGATTATCTGCATGGGCTCCCAGGTGCATCCCAGCTGCTGAGGGTTGTTGCTCAGTCAAAATCCCTGACAAGCTGACAGCTTTGCTTCCTTCTCATGGCCCTCATGTGATCAGTCTGTTTTACACATGGCTGTGGCTGGGGAATACAGAGAGGGTGTGTGCAGGGCAATGCTGCTCTGATGTTTTGCTTCTACACACACAGAAAGAGTGAATGGGCAGTGAGTCAGCCCTATTCAGTAAGGGGGCCATGGTCCTGGAGGTACAAAAGCATCTGAAGATGGTTCCCTCTGGAATCCCAGATTGCTCAGAAACAATTTTATGTGCCACTGTCTATGCCATCTGTGTCTTTTGTATGCCATTCCTAGGTCCTATTGCCCACCTGTGTGTGTGTGCGTGCACTCGTGAGTATTTGACACAACACACAGGTAGGTGACACAGCCTAGGCATCCTTGTCACAAGAGATGCTGTGGGATCACAGAGGGAGAGCCAGGTTTGTTCTCTATGTAACACCAGCACAGGCTCAAATCAAATGGGATGGGTAGAACATTTCTGCGTGTAATTCCAGAGATATTTCACACCCCATCACTACCAAGCAGTGTTTCCTTTGCCTAGTCTGCATTCCTTTAGGCTCATCTCATTTAGCCTGTGATTATTTAGAGGAAGCAGGTAGAGAATTCCTAGTGGGAGGATTAATATAGATGGAAATGAACTTGTCTGTGCAATCAGGCTAGCCTGTTTTAAGAGAATTCAAGCACATATGTTGCATGGAAATTCCAGTTACCTGACTCTTCATGCTCCTTGCATCTTCTACATAATTTAGTTGCTCCTTCCCCATAATTTAGTTGCTCCTTCCCCAGCACTCCATGTATCTGCAGTGGAAATCAGTAATGACAGAATATTATTGATCTGTCTGGCAGTATAGTGAACAGTAGTTAAAACTGACTGTACAGTGTCCATTACATTTTCATTTCCTACATTATTAGTTCAGTTTATGCCAATCTCCTGAAATCTTATGCCAGTCTGCTCCTTCTAGAGCCTACAATCTCCTCTCATTTCATTTTAATTCACACACTTCTGGGGGATAAAAATAGCAGGGGTTCTGTCTACCAACAGAAGGACTATAAGAAAAGCAAGACTTGTTTGGCACCTCTTCCATTAAAGTGTTGCCCTGTACATCTTTTGGGAGAAGCACTGCTCAGGCAAAGGTGAGCCATGGACAGGAACCCAGGTGCTGTTTAAAACCACTGATGTCTTTCTCTGGATCTCCCCTTCTATAAGCTGAATGGAGGACTGGCTCAGGCTGCTAGCATCCTGCAGCACATTTCCATAATGGATCTAGATGCACAGTAGTACAACTTGACATTTCATTATTTTTAATAGTGCTATTGCTGGAAGGAGCTGCTGAAGTGAGTGCACATTCCAGCAGCAGACAGAGGAATTAATGTGGGATCACAGCAGCAGGCACTGAAAGATGTGTGGCTGGGAGAAAAGGCCACTGACAGCATACGGTACACACAGTAAGATTCAATTACACAATATTTATAAGTCCATATTTCTGTTTCAGTGGTGTGGAGCTGCTAAGAAGGGAGAACAAGTCTCCTGTATGAACAGTAGCATGTACTTGAAGAAGAGGAACGACTGGCCCTGTGTGTTTGGCCATGTGCTGCAGCCTGGAGTTGCTCCTGCTGTGCAAACTGCTGCTGTCAGCTGTTGCAAGTGAAAGGAATGTGTCATTCATTTTAGGAACAACAGTGCTTTTCTGGATTTATATGATCTCTTTTTTCCTTCCCACCCTAAGCTTTGCTGGAAGGAGGAACAGCTCTGCCCCTCTCCCTGCAGTGCTGCAGGGAGCCATGGGGTTCCAGCTCAGTCCTGGCTGAGTGGGCAGCACTGGGGACACTGCTGGGCACAGCAGAGAACAGAGAACACTTGCTGGACGTGGCAGGTGCCAGCACAGGCACCTGACACAAGTCACAGGTGTCAGCCATCCCCAAGGGATGGCTGGGTTTTGCAGGTGGTTGAGATGAGAGATAGCTGTGAAGCTGTTGAAATTCACAGTAAGTGAAAGCGAAATTCTGGGGACTTTTTGGGAGCACAGCCTTGTAAGCCCTACAGCACCTCAGCCACACCATCAGTAAGCGTATTTAGAGCTGAGCTTACCTACATCAGCTCTATCAGAAGCATTAGATTTGGATATGATTTGGAGGAGGAAATTCAGGGAGGGTTGTCCTTCTGGGGGGAGATGGAAAGCTTCCCCAGTCCTACAAACAAAACTCATGCAGACATCCCCCAGAGAGGGGGAGATGTACCTGGCAGAGAGCTGAGGAGCCCCTCAGAAGCAATAGGAGCCTGTGATGGCCTTTTGATCAGCATATCTGTGTCCCAATATCAGACATCACAGGTCAGGGAGGAAATACTGAGAGTTAGGAAGGATTTTATTCTATCCAAACACAAAGGAGGGAATTTGCAGATCCCAGAAGGAGCACTGTAGAGCTACCCCTTACTGAAAAGCCTCCATCACTTATTTTCTCTGGGGGCCCAAGGATGCATTCCCCAGCTGTACATGGTCTGGCCAGGCTAGTGTGAAGGAAAGGTATCCAGATGACAGCCAGCATGGCTCACCTGAGCTCTCTGGGACACACAGGGCAGTGGGAGCACCAGAACCATGGAAGATAGAATATGTCCTCCCTTCTAAGAAACATGTATTCCTACCTCAAAACTTCGTCATTATTTGGTGAATAACAAAAATGCTGTTACCAACAAAGTGGCTTAAGCAGATCAGATTTTGCTATAGGTACATTTTTAGTGGTGACTGCCTGTAACTGGGAGAAATCAGCTGGAAAAATCAGTCAGAAACATCCTGACATCTCATCTCTGAAATACATTTTAAATGCTTTCAATATATTGTCAATACTTTTACATGTTTTGCATTTTCCTTCACTGTGCTCTTTGGATGCAGTCAGGTAATCCCTCAGCAAACTCATAACTTGACCTTCTGCTAACACCACGTACTGATTCCAATGCTGAGTTTTTATAGAAATGTGAAAAGCAATTGATTAAATTTGGATAAATATTTAGGAGGACTTTTTAAAACCCAGTTCTTGCTAGTGCCTTTCTCATATTTAGTTGCTACCTGAGACAGACAAGTAAAAATGTCAAAACCTCTGGAATGGATTACATTCCAGAAAGTACAGTGCACTGCAAGGAAATTAGGAATATTTAATGACAATAAATTCCTCTGAGAAAGGACAAGATGGCTTGTATGAACAACGCAATCTATTTGTCACAGGTAAGCAAGTCATGAATAACAAATGGACTCTAATTTAGGAATGTAAATAGGGAGATGCCTGATTTGAGGCACACAGGTCCAAATATTTTAGGCATCATTATATGAAAAAAGTAGGCAATTTTGTACAGTTGTCTGGGCTCATAATGGGCCCTGGCTAAATCTAGTTTCCAATAGCAAGGCTTCAGGGGAGGTTTAATGATGCTGCAAATAGCAGTGCACAAAGCACTGTAACTATTTACTTTCTTTTAAGTTACAGCAGCATTTTAACAACAGCCCCCCTCCCTCGCCCCTGCACACACTTCTGCTCTTTGTTCAGATTTTAGTTATAGAAACACCAGTTTAAGTCATCTGAGTGCTCAGCTCAGGCTTCCCATGCCCCGGGTGTTTGTGTGGAGCCAAATGACCCTCACCATGTCCTCTGGATGCCACCTCCTGAATGGAGAACAACAAGTCTGCCATGCTGGGGGCTGCCTTGTGGTGTCAAAGCCCAGGCGGAATGGGTGGCAGCATTTGGGGTACAAACCACAAACTATTTCAAAACAAAATATGACTCTCCTCATCTTCTCTGTTGCTGACAAAAGTATTGTAAACCCAAATTTGTCTTCTCTCCCTGCTCAACCAGATAGGAACAATAGGGAGTTCAGCTTTAACCTTCTTTCTAGAAAAATAGCGAACAAATTACTCCTTATGTCATGGTAAGGGTGTTTGCCACTGTGGTGTGGTGCATCTTAAAGGCAAAGTCTGAAATGGAGTAAGTCCTTGGCTGAGAGCAAAGCAGAACATTTCAGGGACTGCAGCACAACAGAGGAAGAAGTGAGTGAGATTCTGCTGCTGTCTTTGGCCACTCTGACACTAATGCAGATGTGCTCAATCTTCAGATCCACCCACAGATGTTTCACATTGCTTGCCTAAAATGGAGTTGTTGTCAGGGAAAAGCAACTCTCAAGAACAAATAACAGAGGCAGAACGGTGCTCTTAGGTGGTATTTTCTACAGGAAAATATCTAAAGGAGGTCTGCACATGCACACCTATCACAGTCATCAAAAAAGTAGAAATAATCCCCTCACACAATGACTTCTTCTTCTTAGATACTTGGAGTTCAGGCTTCATTTTCTTACCTGAATGTATTTTTTATTATTCCCAGAATTTGTTCCTTCCATATACATTGTATAAACAAGCACAGCTGATGAATAAATAAGTTGGAGAGTTAACATGGATAATTTTCTCCAGCATTACTGATGAAATTCTGAATCTCTTTCACTTGCATGTGGGAACATGGTTGTAAACTATTTTCACCACACACATTTCAGCTCTGTTGTTGTGGCCCGAAGCATCCCTCAAGGAAACATGAAACAAGTGAAAAACCCACTCAGCCAAATCAGCTTTTCCTTGTCCTTGCTTTTAACATGATGATTTGGTTGATGATTGGCAGAAGGTGAATCAGAAGAATCTAAATTGTAGAACAGTTTGGTGATCACAAGATACATGCAGAACAGTAATTAATTTAAAATTATATTTAGTATGGATCAAATATAGGGATCTTAGTAGAGATCTTACATTAAAAGGGAAAAAAAGGAGTTTACAAAGAGGTCATCATATCCATGGCAACGTAGGAGGGAACTTTTCAACAAAGAGAGGAGCTGCTTGTCTAGCTGTTACTCCCTCATGAACAACAGGTACAGCACTTCTGGGGGCCTGCTGAGCAATGGGTGAAGATGTTATTTTGGGAGAACCTTGATCCCTCTGATATGCTGAGTCAGTCCTCAGGAGGCAGAAAGGAAGGGGAATATCACAAATTGTGAGCAGAACCCAAACCTGCCTTGCCTGGCTCCCCCTTGCATGTTGGTGACACTCTCAGCAAATGGTAGCCCCCCAAAATTCTGCTGACTCAGCTGGCACCACAAGAACACACTGGTGTCCAGGGCTGACAAGTCTGGCAGTGTGGTCAGGCAAAAATAGCTTCAGTACCTGAAGTTGGAGGTAGAAGGGCAGCTGTCCCACAATTATCTCTTGGACACTTCCTAGGATCACGTACTGCTGAGGTAATCAAAAATATACCAAAATAATCTCCCAGCACCTAGTGCTGGAATATGTAACCATTGTGTGGATGTGGATAATAGGTGGGGCTTGTCTCTGTGACAGTCAGTATGGATAACAGAAAGCTGCTCTGCATTGGCAGTGCCAGAGCTGTGTCTCTGGAGTGAGATAAATAACTCACAGAGTTCAGAAGCACAGAATCAGCCTTCAGCTCTATTCCTTCTGTCTGAAAGGGATGCACACAGCTAAGTAGTCAATTTTGTTTGCCTTTAGGGTTCTGTGCACACACAACCTGTACTTAATCACCTTTTGTCTCATCTACAAAAAAAGGGAAAGACCTGGATAAAACCTAAGTGGAATCTCAGGAATTGGTTCAAACCTTCAGTTGAGCATAGGCATCCCTTTTGAGCCTGTAGGAGTTATTTCACTACTACCTGCAAAGAAAAGAAACTGGAGGAGCTGAGCAAAATATTTTCATTCACTCTATCGTGCCTGATGAAAGGAGAGCTTTTGCCATAATTCCAAAGTTTTTTCTTTTCCTAATAAATATGTAGGAAAATCTCAAACAAGGTGTTCTTTAAATGCAAACTCAGAAGACACTGATTGCCAAGATGTGTGAAAGGAAGAAGAGATATTTTTTCTGACCGGCCTGCCCTTCCTCAGTCTTTCTCTGCTGCTTCTCCTTGAATATCACCTTCCTCAGCTCAGAAATGTTTCTACACTGGGACAGTTGCTGTGCAAGCTCTATTCCCACCTTTCTGCACAAAGCTCAGTGAAGGCATGGCACATGTAGTTTTACTCCATGGAGACCAGTTTCTACTCTCCACCTGCAGCTGACCACACCTGTGCAGCCACTCCCTTTGTGCACCAGAAATGGAGTTGCCCATCACAATGCTCACACAAAAATTTGATCTTTAGTTCATAGGTGAACCTGCACAGCCTCTGCTCACTTGCACACTGAAGCCTGGGACACTGCCAAGCAATATGACATAACAGCGCTCAGAAATAATTACAGCCTCTTGTTAGTGCTTGTAGAAAGTAAAAGAGATGCCTAGACAGCATGTGTGAGTGGACAAAAAGGAGCAGAATGACAGTGCCATAGGAATATTTTTATTCATTTGGAAGACTACTTGGAGAGAGGTGTTTCCCCAAAAAGTGTATGTGAACACCTCCAGGAGGTGTTCAGAGGATGTGTCAGGTGTTCTTCCTGTGATGAGGAAGAGAGCTCCTTGGTGAAGAGACTGGACTACAGCTGCTGTAGCTGGACCATAGCTGGTGGCAAATGCCCACAGGCCAGGAAAAGGTCTCAGATCACAGGCAAAATTCATGTGCAAATCTAGAGAAGAGACCCTGGGAGGATTGGTGTGGAAGTCATCAAGGGACACAACAGTGCAAGAAGTCCTGAGGACTGAGCCCCAAATACTGTAATGAGCCATGGACTATGGATGCAGAGAATCAGAAATACATTTTTTGCCACCATCAAGAGAGAGAATCAGATGCTGGCATTTCCAGCTAGTTTAAGGCAATGCTAATTTTTCTGTTGATAGTTCTTATTGACAATAACTTTGGCACAATCTTGACCTCATCATAATTTAGAAAGTAGGGAAACCCCTGAAAACTCAGAAAATATTTTTCAGGGCAGGAATAACGTTTGGTTAATGCTAAAATGATTCTCTAATACAACACAGCTCTAGAGGAGGTACATTTAATTCCTCACAAAGCTGGATTTCAATTTCTACTTACACTGAATATATATTAAATTAGCATTAAAAAAAATATTAAAACCAAGCTAATACACCCTGTCAAGTTTTATCTCACTCCTGCAAATGTATATTGAGATTTTATGATACCAGTAAAGCTTTAACTAGAGCAATGCAAATGATGCCACTCTAATTAGAATTGGTAAATGGTTATATTCAGTTTTTAATGAAAATATTCTTCCATGCATTTTCAATCTTTAGCACCATTTCATTTTGTCTATGCTGGTCAAGGAAATAATTACTTCAACTGGAGTCAAAACCTCCGTGACTATACTGATGATCAAAGACAGCTTCTATTAGCACTTAGATGAGCTGTTCTGCTAGAAATGAACTGGTAGTGATCTGCACTAACTGCAAAGTTGTTTTCACTTTGGGAATTAGATAGGATAAATGTTAGGTAGTTATGAACATTGGCCAGCTGGCGTGAGCTGTTTGTGTTGTGCAGGGAATTAGCTACAACAGTGAGACATCTTCAATACATCCAATTCAGCAAAGTGACACGGTCCATTTAGAAGTGTGATTAAGCAGTGTACATTTTCTTGTCTTTGCAGCCTGGAAATGACAGGTCACCTCAGGTCCAACTGAGGAGCAAATCAGAGACCAGCTGAAGTAAAATGGGGGAAAATATCAAATAAAAGAACTACAGTCAGCCTGAGGTGAAGTATTTCTCATTGCTTTCTTGTCTGCTGCCACTGCTGGGTTTGTGCTAGCCACCCTGATGCCTTCTCCTGTCAGTAGTGGGAAGGTGTGGACTTGCCATGGGATACAAGTTACCATTGTCACTTGGTGGTTTCTGTGATATTTCTGGATTAGCCAAACATATCAGTCTTTTTAGTCCTTTCTCTTCCTCCGTTTAATATACTCTCCGATTTTTTAGAATTCCCATTCCAGTGAAGTGCCATCCTTTCTCTGCTGCTAATAGCGATGGAGTGCAAAGGTGGATCATCCCTTGCCACCTAGGACATCAGCAGCTGGTGTTTCTGGGCACTCCAAGACAAACCCAGTCCCTCTGCATTACTGTTTGTTAAAGGGGATGAAAGATTACAGCATTTTAAGCTAATCAGCAAATAGGTCCTTAAGATTTTAACAGAGGACTACAGAAGGTGGCATGGGCTTCTTGCACAAGCACATCACAGCAGTACCTCCATGCCAGTGGCTGAGAGCCTTTGGTGCAGCTGTTCTGTGTGCATTAACCTGGATCAAAGTGATGACCGATTTCCAGGCTCACAGGCATTGCAATCCTCCATCATCCCAGTCCTGCATACTGCCAGGTGGTACCTGCTGTCATCTGTGGGGAGATTACCCTGGGTGGGGCTGGGTGGCTGAACAGCAGCAAGGCTCAGGCAGCCCCAGCTCCTGGAGATCACTCCTGGACATCCTTCTCCAATGGCACATGGCCCAGTCGGCCTCCTGAAGCCCCTTTTCCAGTAATCATCCCCTTGAGTCTTCCTGGAGCCATGACCAATGGGAGACAAAATTTTGTGGGTTGTGCTTCAGCCTGTCAGAAGCTGCAGAATCTCCAGGGTAAAACGAAGCCCATTCAAGAAAAGTTAAGTCAGACTTTCAAAGGCTTAATACAAAGTGGATAAGGTTTGGCATCCCCTGTGGCCAAGAAGTTCTTAATCTCTGCAACAAAATGTTTTGCTTGCCTGCCTTGAAAAGTCTTGAGGAAAGATGTTTTGTTGTTCCTTCTATCAAACAAGGCCTCCCAGCAAATCAGCACTCAGAAAACTGGAGGTTTTCCCTTCACAACCTCATAAGAAAATCTCCATATTCCAGACTTGGGCTCAGGTTTCACTGTACTTTCCACTGCTCTCTTTTTGACAGCACTCAGACATCCTAATGATATCCATGGATTAGGCACTCATGTTCTTCATGGTCTTGCTCAAAGAGTTTCTCCTGATCTCTGTATTTTTCTCCACAAATGGTGTTTGCACAAGGTCCAACCTTGCTGCATCAAGTCCCTTTCTCATAATACTCAGGACAAGAGAAAGCCAGAGTAAAATAAACTGGCAGTCCAAGGAACCTCAAGTAATCAAGTTCTTTTTTTCTTTCTCATAGTATAATTTATTCCCAAGAATCATTATTTCCCACTTGCTCTACCCCTGTATTTAGTAAAGTAAAGACAAACCTGCACATTTTGGTCACACTGCTGATTTCCTGCGCACACTTTGTTGCCATAGGAAAACTGGTGCTCTCTGTGAATATTTTCCTGAGTCTGAGGTGGTTTTTTTCCCCTGTGACTTATTGTCAATTCTTTTAAACAGTATATTAAACAACTTTATTTAAGCCACAATAATATCCTTTTCTTTCTGGAAGGAAACATATTGTAGCAAGTACTACTGACTCCAAAGTTTTAAAATATTAGTAAAATTTCATCCAGGTTTTCCTTTGACTTTCAGAAAGTTTGTTGTCCTGAGTTTTTCAAAGTCTGTGTCTGTTTACAGCTGCATCTTTAGCTGAAAAGTTTTAACAAGTAACACAGCTAGAAGAGCTACGTTATTTTTCCCTGACATTATGTTTTTGGACTAGAGTTCTGGTCTTGTTAGAAAGTACAGGGATAAATGCCACCTCCTGCTTTCAGCCTTAATAGGCACATGCTGATGTATTTTCACAACATGCCCATTGCAGTCAGTGAAAATGCAAAATTCATGTGCAAAGAGGGGGGCTCAGAGAGGAGCACTCAGAGTCACTCACAGGTACACAGAAATACAAGAGCTGCAGAAAAAAGTGTTTGGTACAAAGTTAAAAAAATAAGATTTGCATACATTACAGGATCTTTGTCATGTGTATATTTTGTAACAGACCAGAGAATGATGTCAGGGTTATAACAAACTCCTCTCATGGCAAGAAGGAGATTCTTGCAAAAGAATTACCTTAGGGGGTTTTATTAATGCCTTTTTTTGGAATAACACATCAACAATATAAATTGTTGATTAAGTTCAGTAGAAATTCAGAAATTCAGTTCAATTCAATAAAAATATGAAAGTGAAAATAAGCCTTATGACCTGCTGAGAAATGCCATATCCTGAAATCCAGTGACTTCACTGAAAGTAAATTGTCTGAGCCATGATCCAGGAGCAAACATGATTCACTCTGAAGTTTTCAGTACTTGCTTGAAGGAAATCTTCTGAAGAAATTAGTCAGAATTAAGTTATATAAAGAGGCCCATTCAGAGGCAGCATTGAGCATTTACAGAAAAATATTGGCTGACTAAAGTCTAGAATCAATGGGAAATCAGGCTGTGGAAGGCCATGCCTCCAATATGCAGAGATGCCCCCTGAGTAGGATGAAAAGATGCAGCATGACTGGAGAGGCAAGGGACCAGTGTGGGGTTTACTGCTGGAACCATCAGAACTGGGCTGAAGAAGGGCAAGCGTGAAGAAAGGAGATGATCCTGTGTGAGGAAAGAAATGTTCCAGGAGCAGGTGAAGGTGAAAAACAATAGATTCCCAGCTTGAGAGAATGGAAAATTGGGCAGGTTGGACGTTTTAAGAGAGTAATAAAGGGGGCAAGGGAAAACCAAGATGCTTAGAGAGCTGAGTAGAGAGAGGACACCCTGGAACAAGGATAGAAGAGACGATGGAATTTGAGGTTATCTGTGCATCAGAAAATGAAAAAATCCATGGAGGGCAGGAGGAGGATGGCAACACAGCTGTAGCTGCAGCACTATGGTCAGGCCATGGCAGGCAGAGGGAACAATAGGTGCAAGAGCCTGGGTTAGAGGGACTTGCAGAAACTGCAGGAGGGTTTGCCATTGCCAGGCAGATCTCTGCAGCTGAAAGTCACTAATATATTTTTTATGAGGATAGTGTGGTATCTGCTTGAAACAACCCAGCCAGAGTGCAGGAAGAAACATCAGCTTGTGAAGATTTATGGATTTGCAAGAATTGTCTGTCCAAGGAGGGTATAAAACGAGGCAAATCTCAATATGTCACAGTGACCTTCCTACCTGCAAAAGGGAATGCCTCCACCTTTCTCTTTCCTTCCATGTTGTTCAATTCCCATTCCCTTTCCAGAAGAAAGAGAGAGGAATGGTATTCCCCTCAGGGCCAACTGTTAAACATTCATTCAAGGGAGAATCAAGTAAGGATGAATAAGAAAATAATGCAATGGAATTTGCTGGGTGTCTGGAAATGTGGAAGAAGAGTTAAAGTTGAATAGTGCCTAAGAGATAGAAAAGCCAATAATTTATCTGTGCAAATAAATAAAAGGAAGCATGCAAAGTGTGTTCTGCTGCAGAATGTAACAAAGATGCCATTTCACTTTTCACTGATGGTGCAATTGAATGTGTACTGCATCCTTGTAGAGCAAAAAAATCTAAAAGTTATGTTTGAGAAACTCCCAAAAGATCAGAGATGTATAAGTTAACTGTTAACCTGACTGTTTTGGGGTTGCCATGTGAAAATTGTCCTGTCCACACTGAGAGGCATGTGCAGCATGCTGCTGTTTGGCATAAGGCGGTCGACACGGATCAGCTTTCCCTGCCAATGGAGCCCCATCTGTGTGAGCATGGGGGCAGCTTTATTGGGACTGCACCCCGGCAGGATGCTGATAAACCCTCTAACACACAGAAATGCATGTCTGTGCATAATCCATTCTCTCAGACATGCCCACAGGGCTGGGTATTGCTGTTTCTGTGAGACATTGCACGGTGCATTAGGTGACTCACTGGAGCTGTTACAGACCTTGACACCTACTGAAACTTGCCAGAGGTGCCAAGCTTCAGGAATGGGATCACTGCTTGTGGTGCGGGGGCCTCCTGGCACAGCCCTGTTGTCAATTGTCTTCTGGTCAAAGCCACAATATTTATCAAAATTAAGTTAAAGGAAGCCCAGGTGTGTACTCAGCTATAGGGCAAAAATCTCTCAGATCTTCCTCACTGAAACTGCAGCATGCTGCTGCATTTTTGGAAGCATGCACGGGGCTGGATACAGCATGACTGACTGGTGTCATGGGCAAGCAAAACAGAGCTGCCTGAAGGTGGAGGGTGGATGCTTGCACAGAGGGAATGACACCAGGAGTGTTATGTGTGGTGTGTGTGTATCTATGATTAAACATCCAGTCATTTGTAGGTGACAAAGAAACAGAATTTTTCATAACATTCCAATTCTGTGCATCTCTCCAACCAAAGGAAAACACTCAATGTATGTTTCTCAGGACATGATGGAAGATTAATGCAGGATGTAAAGGACCTTCTTAGCTCCATGAAGTTTGCAGCCTGCATATTTCCATATTTTTTTCTACCAACATTCCTTCAGGTTACTGGTTATGGCAAAAATTAATTAAGCAAAGAGGGTACTTGACCTATTGAACAGTGTTCAACAGTTATAATCATATATAGAGCAATAAAACCATAAATCAATAACATTGGGTATTTAGTACTCATTGCAAGATTTGCTTAGGATCAGCTGAATAGTTTCAAGTGCATCTGAGTGAAAGGAGTAGGTCAAATACATTATGCAGCATAAAATTAGCCTATTCTGACATTTTCACAATGGGTGAACTTGCAAGAGTGGAGTGGATGATGACAATTTCTTGTGCTCCTCGTGACTAATATATTTTCTATAAAGATAGACCAGAGTACCTCTGGTTCCTAATACCCCTGTTTAACATACAGTATGAAATACTTAACAAGTCAGGGGAAACATAGAATAGAGTGTGAATGCTCTGTTAAAGAATAAAACCTGACTTATCTCTCAGCCTGATTGCTTTTTGCCATCCATTCATCAGGTTGCTCACCTGATGCTTGTGCAAAGCAGTGGCAGTGAATTGCAGTGTGGCCTCAGCCTGCTAGGATCCCAAATGCTAGTCTGGCTCCAGGGCTGCCTCAGAGCAGCTCTCACTGCTGCATTGGAGGAAGGATTTGTGCAGTGTGTTTCAGTCCATGGCCCTCGTGCCTTTCCCCCTGCTTTACATGTCAATGCCTGTGGGGGCTTTCAGGCTGCTCCTCAGCCTCAGGAATTCCGAGGCAGATTGTTTCTGATTCAGATCACACCCACTGAAAAGCAGAGACATCTTGCACACTGTGTAAAGACACATCCACCATATGCAACCCCATGCCAAGCAGCCTGAGAATGTACTTTCATTAAGCACATGTGGTCAGACTAAACCTGAAAGGACTGCAGTGATCACCTCTCCTATGGTGCTGCTCTGCACAGGCTGGAGGGGCAATCCCAGAGGAATCACTGTTTGAAACATTCAGCAGCACCTGGAAAGGCACTTAATTTCTTCTTAAAAAGTTCTGGTCCTGGAGCAGCTACCATTAATACTAGGAAAATGTTATAGTGCTTAGCTTCTTTTTGCAGTAAACTTGTAAATATTTCTTTTCTATTTGACTGCAATTAGGCTTAAAATAGCTCCTTATTTTGAGTGTCTCTTCTCTATGTAGGTAAGATAAGCTTGTGTCATAGTGTTTAACCTCTGTTTAATAACCTAGGAACTCCCAGGGTACCTCAATGTGTTCCAAACTGCTCAAAATTCATTGTGGGCCTGGTCCAATTTTTCATCCTTCTCTTCCATCTGTAAATCCAAAAGCTGTATATTTGGTTTTGCCTAGTCCTGAGACTTCACACGCAGGTGGTTGATGGCACCACCATCCACACACGTTTGTCAAAGTCATGCTCATAGGAAATCTTCTGTGCGTGTCCAGCTTCCCCCACGCACACCACAACTGCCCTGGGGACTATGGGATTGGTGAGAGAATGAGCTGAAGTCCCACAAGAAGCCAGGTCGCCGCAGTGCACCCACCAGTGCATGCCATTTTTCACTGAAAGACTGAAAGACCTTTCTGATGCAGACTGATTGCTGCCCTCACTCATGTGGGAGGGTGACTTTGAGAATGCTTCTTGTCCTAGCCTGGGAAGAATGAAGTCTTTGGGGGATACATGGGGTCACTGCACCAACTGGATTCTGTCCAGCACAACTTTCATCTAAAGTAGACATGCAATGAAAGAGCTTTCCCCCCTTTTTTTTTTTTCCTGGTGAAAGCGCCAGAATATCAGCTGTTCACATTCTATCCTTAATTATGTTTCAAAGGAACATCCTGTTCCTACAATATTTTATATAATGGCCAGCCACCAGGATAAATTTATGCAGGAACAGAGAGGGAACAAAGCTGGGCCAAAAAAAGGAGAAGAACTGATGAAACAAAGAAAATCCATGGTGTGTACAACAGAAAAAATGACAAATGAGAAAGGTGCCAGAAAATAGTGAGTAATAATACTTCAAACCACTGGGAGGAACAGAATGATGTAGGGAAAGGAAGGACTCCAGCACATGGAGATGGAAAACAAAGGGAAGTGCCCAGCTGTCTCCATCATCACACCTATTCCTGTATCCTCTCCCTACAGGGGTCAGTTCCTGGTCTTCATGAGAGTTGCTCTTTGTGTTTATGTCCTGGTGCACCCAGTGGTTCCATCATCTTTCACCTCCCATTTTCTCAGCTGGCTATCCAGCCCATAGCCATATCCCATATGCTTCAACATCTCAGGTATAAGTGTCTGTAAGTGCTGAGATTATAAAAATAAATGGTTTGAATTTTTTGCTGAAGCCCTTGCAATACATGAAGAAGCTGTACTCAGACACGTGCTTACTAGTGCTTCAGGTTTTCTGTTTTATCCTTCAGGTGATGGCTCCCAGACTCTGATTCATGTTGCACTGGTGAGGATAGGAAATAATCCTCAGGACCGTTTGACTGTTTTTTTCTCTCACAGGTTAAATAGTGTAAGTGCAGAGAGCTCTATGGGAAACTGTCCAGCTTAACATCTGTGTGTGGAAATGTCTGGAAACTGCTGTCATTGACTCCTCCAGCTCTCTCTTCAAAGGGTCCCCATCCCCTAGAGAACTTGTGGAATCTGTATGTTCGCTTTTCTGTCCTCTGGGAGGCTGTCCTAGGCTACAATATTAAAATATATTCTACTCCCATCCTCAAGAGCTCTTGAAACCAGGAAGGGCATTGTTTCTTCCTTATCTCCTGTTAATGGGCCCATCGATGCCTTGCCAAATGACTCAGAGATAACTCCCTCCAGGAGCCATTTCTGTTTAATTGACCCACTACATGACTCATAGAATGATACCAGCCCACTGGGAGATGCTCTGCCCAGTGGGGAGGAGCTAAGCATCCCCACCTGGATAAAATCTGGGGTTTGGGACAGAATAGTCAGTCTTGTCCACTGGATCCCCAGAGGAATGGCTGTCTTTTCCACTGGATCATCAGAGGAAGATACACCCCTTTTACAGGATCACTGCTCCTACAGAACCACACCTGCCACACCTGGAGGACTGCAGCCACCAAGCCAGCACTGCTGCCAAGACCCTGACCAACAGGGTATCAGGTTGTTTTCTGACATTGTCAGTGGTTTTTCTTTTGTATTATTGCATTTATTTTGTTTTTCTTTTCCCTTTTCCTGGTAAATTGCGTTTCTGACTTGGAGTCTCTTGCTGGTTTTGCTTTCAAACCAGAAGCAAGGGAGCAGAGAGGGCAGAAAAAAGTCCCAACTTCTTTAGCAATGAAACCATATTGAGAAAATCACAACAATGCAGTGCTTCTGCATTCTCATTAACAGGAGCTTTATATAAAAGCATGGAAATGGAGATATTGGTTTATTTGCCTCTGCCAAGCTGAACATTTGGTGCTGAAACTTCTTAACTTTTGATGATGAATAGAGCTCTCAGAGTAAAATAACAGTTGTGATTGCTGCTGTGAGTGCAGCATGGTATCAGTTTCAGGGTGATGACAGAGGAAGAGATGTGACAGCAGAAACAATGGGATGCAGGAAGAAAGGAAATGCTCTTGGATTTGTGCTCTTCAGACCAAAGAAAGGAGTACATACAAATCAATCCCCCACAAGGGAGATTAGGGGAAGGGTAGGGCTGGGTGTTTTGGATGCACATGCCAGGTTTTCATTGTCTCCACTGCAGTATGCTATTTCTCCCCTTAGTTTGGATTATGAGATTTTTTNATAAAATCTGGGGTTTGGGACAGAATAGTCAGTCTTGTCCACTGGATCCCCAGAGGAATGGCTGTCTTTTCCACTGGATCATCAGAGGAAGATACACCCCTTTTACAGGATCACTGCTCCTACAGAACCACACCTGCCACACCTGGAGGACTGCAGCCACCAAGCCAGCACTGCTGCCAAGACCCTGACCAACAGGGTATCAGGTTGTTTTCTGACATTGTCAGTGGTTTTTCTTTTGTATTATTGCATTTATTTTGTTTTTCTTTTCCCTTTTCCTGGTAAATTGCGTTTCTGACTTGGAGTCTCTTGCTGGTTTTGCTTTCAAACCAGAAGCAAGGGAGCAGAGAGGGCAGAAAAAAGTCCCAACTTCTTTAGCAATGAAACCATATTGAGAAAATCACAACAATGCAGTGCTTCTGCATTCTCATTAACAGGAGCTTTATATAAAAGCATGGAAATGGAGATATTGGTTTATTTGCCTCTGCCAAGCTGAACATTTGGTGCTGAAACTTCTTAACTTTTGATGATGAATAGAGCTCTCAGAGTAAAATAACAGTTGTGGTTGCTGCTGTGAGTGCAGCATGGTATCAGTTTCAGGGTGATGACAGAGGAAGAGATGTGACAGCAGAAACAATGGGATGCAGGAAGAAAGGAAATGCTCTTGGATTTGTGCTCTTCAGACCAAAGAAAGGAGTACATACAAATCAATCCCCCACAAGGGAGATTAGGGGAAGGGTAGGGCTGGGTGTTTTGGATGCACATGCCAGGTTTTCATTGTCTCCACTGCAGTATGCTATTTCTCCCCTTAGTTTGGATTATGAGATTTTTTCCTGCTCTGGACCACATTTAAATGCACCTTCACAGGTTTCTGAAGTAAATGAGCTTCCAGCCACCACAGCTTCCAGCATCACTGTAGTGCTCTTCATTTAGAGAATCCTGCACTTATTGTAAAGCACCTGATGCCTCACAAGGCTCCACAGAGGAAAGGAACTGAGAGCAGACCTGCAGGGCAAAGAGCCCCATGGGGTGCAGGGGAGGCAGTGAGCAGCAGTGACCAAAACAGAGGCACGCAGTTGTTTTGCCAGTTTGTGCTGAATGGATCTCCTTGGATGAGGGCTGATTATTTGGCTGGACTGCTTCAGGCAATGTGTTGTGCTGTGCATGGAAGCCTGGGAGGGACTTTGTGTTGTCAGGATCAAGTTCTTTCCAGCATTGACTGTGAGTTTGGATAGAGATTAGATAAAGCTTAATCACTACATTTACTGGATCTGACTAATTATTGTCAAAAGCATGTCCCAGGCTCACCAGGGCAGAAATTGAGGAATGAGTTCTGAATGCTTTTTCTTTTCTTTAATGAAAACCAAACTCTTTTGAAGCTAAATGTTACAAATATTTTCTTATCCTCTTTGCATTCATCACCTTCTTGGCTTGGGAGAAGAAAATGGCCAGCCAACATAGCAGATGTTAACCTTGAGCAAATCTCAGATACTCTTTTCTTAAATGTGCTGTTTCCTCCACAAACCATTTAATTTACATCTTTACTTATATGTATCTCCCAGTGCATTGAATTATTCTATTGGCTCATTCTCCTACTTCATTTCTAATTTAGTAACAATGTCCAGATCAGAGAGTAACTGAAGGAAAATAATTGCCCTGATCCTGTCTCTAACCAGCAATGTCCAGTCCTGATGGAGTTGATATGAGGATGTATGACACACTTGTTTTAACACCAAATTTTCTGTTCTGCATATCTATTAATCTCTGAGAAACCAGAGATGACAGAAGAAAGAGCTGAGCAGCAGTACAAGGTTGAGCAAATGGGAACAGCTATTCTGTGGCCTTCTAAATGTGTGCCTCTGCCTTGAAGGCAGAGGCTGAATGTTCTGCTTGCCTGTACCATCTGGATTGTTGCTGTTTGGGGCTGCTGGTTTCCAAAACCTTTTGAGTCCTGATATCAAATGCAGTTCTCAGAATTAAGCAAAAATTTTGATGACTATATTGAAGTAGGCAAGTCATTTAAAATGAGATCTAATTATTTATGGCTTATATAGCTGGATTCTTCTCAGAGCAAACCCAGCAAAATACAGATTTTTTAAAAAATTATTATGGTCTGCTTTACACTGATATAAAGAAATTTCAGAAAAAGCTGAAAATGTGGAAACAGTTGAATCCTAGTTAGTTTTCTAAGTACCCTGTCATGTTAATAAAATTGAATAATGCAGTTAAACTCACAAATGGCAATATTCCTTTCCAGAGATTTTTGCACTCAAAAATGAGAAAAGTGTAATTAATTAATTCTTTTTCTGCTGTTAGTGTTAATTAAAATTATCCCACTCCCACTGTTGCATATCAATATTATTGTGGTACACACATAGCAAAGCTGGGTGACAGAAATTAAAAGATCCACATTAGAGCTCTCGGTATTTTTCTGTATTTCCATTTGCCAACATTTATGCTTGTTCTTTACATCAGAATAAAAAGCAGGAAAAAAGAGTAAACTGCCTGAAAAAAAACCCAAGAGCTGGATCCTCAGTGTCATATGATACTCTGAATCACACAGATCATTGCTAGTAAAAGATTAATATAAAAGAATTCTTACAAGGTATTTATATGACTTCTCACTCCTAGTTAGAACAAGAAACAGGTAAGGACCTTAGGTTAAAAAAAAAATAAAAGCAGCAGTGCACCACTGTGCTTTATTTGATCCTGAATAAAAATATTTAACTCACTGTCCTGACATTCCCCTGGTTTCTAACCCACCTCACTGCCCAGGGAAAGCTGCAAAGGAAATTGTTGCTGTGAACAATGCAATAGAAGTCTGCCTGTTTTGAGTGAGTACTCTCTGTCCAGTAGCAGTGTCTTGGAAGTTGTGATGAGCCATACAGCACGATCACTCTGTCTAAAAGGCTTCATGTTGTTGTCAAGGAGACCAGCCTTTTTGTCAGACACAGCTCTGAAAGTGAAGCAGTCATATGAAGGAAAACTGTATGTATTTGAAATATTTAAAAAAGACCCAGTTCTCAGACTCTAATTTGAATTCTTTTCCTNCTAAGTACCCTGTCATGTTAATAAAATTGAATAATGCAGTTAAACTCACAAATGGCAATATTCCTTTCCAGAGATTTTTGCACTCAAAAATGAGAAAAGTGTAATTAATTAATTCTTTTTCCGCTGTTAGTGTTAATTAAAATTATCCCACTCCCACTGTTGCATATCAATATTATTGTGGTACACACATAGCAAAGCTGGGTGACAGAAATTAAAAGATCCACATTAGAGCTCTCGGTATTTTTCTGTATTTCCATTTGCCAACATTTATGCTTGTTCTTTACATCAGAATAAAAAGCAGGAAAAAAGAGTAAACTGCCTGAAAAAAAACCCAAGAGCTGGATCCTCAGTGTCATATGATACTCTGAATCACACAGATCATTGCTAGTAAAAGATTAATATAAAAGAATTCTTACAAGGTATTTATATGACTTCTCACTCCTAGTTAGAACAAGAAACAGGTAAGGACCTTAGGTTAAAAAAAAAATAAAAGCAGCAGTGCACCACTGTGCTTTATTTGATCCTGAATAAAAATATTTAACTCACTGTCCTGACATTCCCCTGGTTTCTAACCCACCTCACTGCCCAGGGAAAGCTGCAAAGGAAATTGTTGCTGTGAACAATGCAATAGAAGTCTGCCTGTTTTGAGTGAGTACTCTCTGTCCAGTAGCAGTGTCTTGGAAGTTGTGATGAGCCATACAGCACGATCACTCTGTCTAAAAGGCTTCATGTTGTTGTCAAGGAGACCAGCCTTTTTGTCAGACACAGCTCTGAAAGTGAAGCAGTCATATGAAGGAAAACTGTATGTATTTGAAATATTTAAAAAAGACCCAGTTCTCAGACTCTAATTTGAATTCTTTTCCTTGCTTACACAAAAAGAGCAGTAATGGGATTTTAGTAATTTCTTAGTGCCTTTGTAGTGCGCTCTTAGTTTCAATAAAATCAAGTGACAAATCCAGAGTACTAGCTCCAGGTGGGTGGCACTGACTTTTCTGCACTGAGGCTATGGATGGCACGGTTCTGCTTTGATCTTTGGAAATCACCACTGTCTCATGCCCTTGTCCCTCTCATCAGGGACAGCCTGCTCACAGGTCTGGACAAGTGTTGGTCTGGCCTTTTCCCAACAGGTTTGTGAACAAGCAGATGTTCTGCCCTTTGTGGTGTTCCACTCCTGTGGTACCTTAGATTTGGGGAATCATCAGAGCTTCTTGATCCTTACTCTTGCCTCCACCCTGGTTCACCTGCATACTTGCTAATCCCTGGCAATGCTTGTCTACCTTCCTCTTGGGTTCCTATTGGTATCTGAACTGTGTTTGGTATGATAGTTCCCATCTTTCTTCAATTCATTGTTCTAAATCTTTACAAACAGGGTCTCTGGACCTCCTGCCATACTCACTGGTATCTTCTTGGCTTTTTTTCAAGTCACCCAAGCCTTTGCTGGGCACAGGGTCTCATACCAGGTCTGATACATCAAATGGGACCATACCAGTGCCAAGCAGAGCTTAAGACTATCACATGTGCTGAACTTGGGTCTGTGCATTCAGTGATGTTACTGCCTTTTATGGTAACAAGAAATGACAGAGGGCTTCTGATAGATTGTGTGGTTGTTCCTTGTGTCCTGCTGGCCTCCCACCAGTTCAGTACCTTCAGCAGTGGTAGAGGCAGAACAGTAAACTCCCAGCCCTTCCTTTTGATGGCATATTTTGGGTTACATGCCCCCTGGATCAGGGTCTGCACCTAGTTTTGCATCCATCCCTTAACAGTCTCAAACATGTGCTCCTTAGATTCTTTATGAGAAAGCAATTGAATCAACAAAAGAAACTTCAATAAAATCAAGCCATGATACCTTCTCCTTCACCCCTATTCACAAGGACTACTACTGAGATGTAGGATGCTTTTTATTTGATTTGAAACACTTTGTTTTAACATATAAAGCTTGGCCATGTGTCTGAATCAGGGGAAGTTGCTTGATGCTCTTCTGAGGACTCAATTACTCTAATATCCTATGTTACAAAGAAAAATTCTAAAAAACCCCAAACCTTCCAAAATTCAAGTTTCTAAAGTACATTTTGCTTTGTAACACTTTACATTCTGATTTTGTTTAGTGCTTATTTTATTTAATGCTTTATTAGAGTATGTCTTTATACTGCATGAATTTACAGTCTGAAGTGTCACTGATGACCGTTCTGGGATTTCAGAAAGTGTTTCCCTGCTGTGTTGAGCATGAGCAATTTTCCCACAATAGATTTTATCTAGTGACACTCTTCAGTCATTTCAAGCTCATTAGGCTATTGCAGCTATGACATCTCCTAGTGAGGCTGCAACTGCACTTTACTGTATCATTATTTCATTTTATGAGGCATGGGAAGGACAAGAACCGGAATGGCAATTCACCCAACTCTGCTCTCCTTTGACCTTTCCCCCATGGCTCTTTTACAGCTGGCTACAAAGTCACGAGTTGATCTAAAGGAAAACATCATCAATTTTTATGAGTGCATGTCTCCTTTATCTGTCCCATGTTTTCAGCTTTACCACTGAAACTATAACCTGTGGGCATGGAGTGCAAGCATTTTTTTGTGTTGTTCAGCGGTGACAGTTACTATGTGTGTTATTTACCTCCCATATTGTGAGTTCATGGGCCTGGGAGCGGAGGCTGAGCTCCAGCCTGGGCTTCCTCCAGCCACAGGGCAGGAATGTCCACAGGATCTCTGGGGCAAGGCAAGCAGCTGGCAGAGCAAGCAGGAAGAGCGTAGGAGGGAAAGGAACGTCAGCAGCAATGGGAAACTGTGCCTATGGAGTGCAGAGAATAGGCAGAGCTCAGATCTCCCTTTGGAGGCTGCAAGCTGCGAGTGCTGCTTAATGATGCTGCTATTCCCAGTCATCCTGCTGCCTGCCCATTAGCAATTGACAATTTTCCTGGCAGCTCCTAAGGAGTGACGGGCTCTGGGAGAATTGCTGGGCTGTGGACCAGTCTGAGGAATCAGTCCCAGCCCTGACAAAGCACAGGAAAGGGAGCCTTACAGCTCTTTAGGCTGGCAGCTGGACGCAGAGGGTGAAGGCTGGTGGTGATGCTGAACAGGGAGGGCAGGCCAGGAGGATGCAGGAGGAGGTCAGAAGTGAGGTTACATGACCCAGTCAGTGAATTGAACTTCATACGGCTCACTGGGAGTTTGCCTTCCTCTGTATTTTAGCATCTGTCCAGACTGGCATAAGCAAAAAGTATATAACTCTTCCAGCTCTGATGCTTCCAGCTATGTAAAATGCCTCCATCTTCTCTGGCTTCTCTCATTTTTGCTGTAGGCTTTCAATTCCTCAACAGAGGGAACTTCCTGGAGGGTAAATGGAAGATCCTTGTGACAAGGGGGACAGAATTACAGCTTATTCAGGTGAGATAACATTTGGAAACTGCAAAGAAAATGACTCACAGAAAAAGTAGCTTCACATTGGTTATTCGTGTAAGGAAAAAATCCCCACAGAAAGTGAATATGATTTGGGTATTACAAAACTTACAGGGGCACAAATTATTATTTTTCATAGTAGAAAGGGGGAAAAATGCCCTATGTTTGGAAGCTAAAATTGCCTGAGGATCAAAAACTGCTTAAATGTCACTGCAGCTGGAAGGAAGATCCTGGTGCAGCTCTTACAGGTGTTTCTGCTGCCAGTCTCTAAAATGGGCTGCCTGTCAGATGCACTCCTTGGAAATACCTGTTTCCCAGAGGGCAAATGTTTGACAAGATTAGACAGCTCTGATTACGTGCAGAGCATTACTAAAACTCTGAATTTATGTAAAGTTCTCTTTGAGGCAGTAGAAATGTTTATTGTTTTCAAGACATCAGTTTTACTTTTTGCACCAGGATGCACTGAATCAGCTCTTTCCTTCTGTTGCGATGAGCAGCCTAAACTGGGTCCCTATCTGAGTGCTGTATGTGTGCCTCATGAAAAAAACTTAAGTGTGATATTGGTCTTCTATTTTCTCTCTCTCTCTCCTCCCATCCCTTAATCTTTCCAAAGATTAGTCACTCTTTCCTCCAGGAAGTTTACTTGAGGTGAAGAATATCTCTAACATGGAGTTTTACAAGTAGTTAACTTCAGGTAAATGCTCCTCACTCACAAAAAAGCACAGTCAGCCTCATCAGTCAGAGGAATAAATGCTATGACTAAAACCATGTTCTCAAGGAGGGATCATATTTTCCTGGAATGAAGGAGAAATGAGTAAAGAAAAAAATGAATTAGTGTAGAGTCTTTATACTAAAAATATCTAGCTTTACATATCATTTTGGTTAAAATAAAGGCAATACATATTCCAGAGAGAAATATATAATGCTCAGAGTACTCTAGAGGAATGAGTTGTAACTCAGGGTAGCATTCAGGGGACTTCAGCAGAAGCAGAGGCATTATTAATGCTCTTTTTAAATCTCTTCCCTTTTATATATGACTCTACAATTATTTAATAGAGCATAATTTTTAGAACCTGGAGTTGCCTTTCTACAAATGGCATTATGAAGTGCCAGCTTATCCTGGAGGGACCCAGGAAGTACAGAGTGTAGTTTTTTTATCATTATTGAATTTGAGTAGTTTCTCCTTTCTATATCACTGAATGTATCTCCACTCCAAGACAGTGCCTATGCATCCAGTGATTATGGCAGTCCCACCAGCAGCCCTTGACTGTCTTCTTCACCTCCTGGTATATAATCCAACCCTGCAGCAAAGAGGAAGGCTGGAGAATATAATGTGGAAATATCAAAGGAGGGTAGTGGTGGCAGTTGTGTAGGTATTGTTTCTTCTTTCTCAGCTGCTATGTTGTTGTCATAGGTGAAATTTTTTGGCGTTTTTTGTGTTTGTCTCTTCTCATTTCTAGTAATAATACCAAGAAATAAAATGTATGGATGGGGTTTGATTCCTCTTACCTCCTTTAGTGGTACCAGGCAACATCTCTATGTGGACACAGATCAGTCCCTGGTTTCTGACTATCTTGGTGTGCATTAAGCTCTGCATGGCCAACTGGATAGAGAGGTGGTTGTCCTACTATTCCCAGCATTGGTGAAGCCTCACCTCAAGTACTGTGCACTGTTTGGGGCTCCACAGTGTCAGAAGGATGCTTTAACATTAGGACGTATCCAAAGGAGGGAGAAGAATATGGTGAAAGGACTAGAGAGCCTGACTTATGATGGATGGCTGAGCATATTTAGTTTGTTTAACTTAGAGAGGAGTAAATAGAGGGATGACTTCAGGGCTGTCTACAACTTCCTCTAAAGGGGAGTGTAGAGGAGTGTGCTGATAATTTTTATTTGGTGTCTGATAGGATGTGAGGGCATGGCTTACAGCTGCACCAGAGGAAGTTCACACTGGACATTTCACAGAGGGGGTTGTCAGGCTCTAGAACAAGATCCCCAGGGAAAGGGTCAACCCTATTGGTATTCAACAGGTGTTTGCCCAATGCTCTCAGATACATGCTTTATGTTGCCTTGTGTGGGGTCAGGAGTTGGATTCAATGATCCTCCTGTGTCCAGGATATTCTATGATTCTAGATCATCACGCTGGGGGCACTGCACATCTGTGAGATGGTTACAAGTTAATGCCATGATTGGTGTCCAGGATGGGCTATGGAAATCTGACAATGGGCGCATTTTCCTTACTTCAGTGAGGGTAGCGCTCAGTTCTGCAAGATTCAGTGGGGGAAAGAAACAGCAGTGGGGGTCTTCCAAACCTTACTTGCTGCTTCCTTGCCTCACAGGGAACCACAGCACTTTGTCTGTGGTTTAAAAAAGTTTCACCCCCACAAAAGCTGTGTTTGAAGAAGCTCATGGTGTAAATANGCAGCTGGAAGGAAGATCCTGGTGCAGCTCTTACAGGTGTTTCTGCTGCCAGTCTCTAAAATGGGCTGCCTGTCAGATGCACTCCTTGGAAATACCTGTTTCCCAGAGGGCAAATGTTTGACAAGATTAGACAGCTCTGATTACGTGCAGAGCATTACTAAAACTCTGAATTTATGTAAAGTTCTCTTTGAGGCAGTAGAAATGTTTATTGTTTTCAAGACATCAGTTTTACTTTTTGCACCAGGATGCACTGAATCAGCTCTTTCCTTCTGTTGCGATGAGCAGCCTAAACTGGGTCCCTATCTGAGTGCTGTATGTGTGCCTCATGAAAAAAACTTAAGTGTGATATTGGTCTTCTATTTTCTCTCTCTCTCTCCTCCCATCCCTTAATCTTTCCAAAGATTAGTCACTCTTTCCTCCAGGAAGTTTACTTGAGGTGAAGAATATCTCTAACATGGAGTTTTACAAGTAGTTAATTTCAGGTAAATGCTCCTCACTCACAAAAAAGCACAATCAGCCTCATCAGTCAGAGGAATAAATGCTATGACTAAAACCATGTTCTCAAGGAGGGATCATATTTTCCTGGAATGAAGGAGAAATGAGTAAAGAAAAAAATGAATTAGTGTAGAGTCTTTATACTAAAAATATCTAGCTTTACATATCATTTTGGTTAAAATAAAGGCAATACATATTCCAGAGAGAAATATATAATGCTCAGAGTACTCTAGAGGAATGAGTTGTAACTCAGGGTAGCATTCAGGGGACTTCAGCAGAAGCAGAGGCATTATTAATGCTCTTTTTAAATCTCTTCCCTTTTATATATGACTCTACAATTATTTAATAGAGCATAATTTTTAGAACCTGGAGTTGCCTTTCTACAAATGGCATTATGAAGTGCCAGCTTATCCTGGAGGGACCCAGGAAGTACAGAGTGTAGTTTTTTTATCATTATTGAATTTGAGTAGTTTCTCCTTTCTATATCACTGAATGTATCTCCACTCCAAGACAGTGCCTATGCATCCAGTGATTATGGCAGTCCCACCAGCAGCCCTTGACTGTCTTCTTCACCTCCTGGTATATAATCCAACCCTGCAGCAAAGAGGAAGGCTGGAGAATATAATGTGGAAATATCAAAGGAGGGTAGTGGTGGCAGTTGTGTAGGTATTGTTTCTTCTTTCTCAGCTGCTATGTTGTTGTCATAGGTGAAATTTTTTGGCGTTTTTTGTGTTTGTCTCTTCTCATTTCTAGTAATAATACCAAGAAATAAAATGTATGGATGGGGTTTGATTCCTCTTACCTCCTTTAGTGGTACCAGGCAACATCTCTATGTGGACACAGATCAGTCCCTGGTTTCTGACTATCTTGGTGTGCATTAAGCTCTGCATGGCCAACTGGATAGAGAGGTGGTTGTCCTACTATTCCCAGCATTGGTGAAGCCTCACCTCAAGTACTGTGCACTGTTTGGGGCTCCACAGTGTCAGAAGGATGCTTTAACATTAGGACGTATCCAAAGGAGGGAGAAGAATATGGTGAAAGGACTAGAGAGCCTGACTTATGATGGATGGCTGAGCATATTTAGTTTGTTTAACTTAGAGAGGAGTAAATAGAGGGATGACTTCAGGGCTGTCTACAACTTCCTCTAAAGGGGAGTGTAGAGGAGTGTGCTGATAATTTTTATTTGGTGTCTGATAGGATGTGAGGGCATGGCTTACAGCTGCACCAGAGGAAGTTCACACTGGACATTTCACAGAGGGGGTTGTCAGGCTCTAGAACAAGATCCCCAGGGAAAGGGTCAACCCTATTGGTATTCAACAGGTGTTTGCCCAATGCTCTCAGATACATGCTTTATGTTGCTTTGTGTGGGGTCAGGAGTTGGATTCAATGATCCTCCTGTGTCCAGGATATTCTATGATTCTAGATCATCATGCTGGGGGCACTGCACATCTGTGAGATGGTTACAAGTTAATGCCATGATTGGTGTCCAGGATGGGCTATGGAAATCTGACAATGGGCGCATTTTCCTTACTTCAGTGAGGGTAGCGCTCAGTTCTGCAAGATTCAGTGGGGGAAAGAAACAGCAGTGGGGGTCTTCCAAACCTTACTTGCTGCTTCCTTGCCTCACAGGGAACCACAGCACTTTGTCTGTGGTTTAAAAAAGTTTCACCCCCACAAAAGCTGTGTTTGAAGAAGCTCATGGTGTAAATAGACCTCTACTACACATTGTTTGCTTCAACTAGCTTGCAGTGGTGACAGTGCTAATGGTTATTTTGAACTGGCTCAGAATAACATGTGACATGCACAGAAAGAGCTTTTGGGATCTGCCATTGCTGTTACTGTACCTACAGAGAATGTTGGAGCCCCGGCGGTGCAGAGCAGAAACTCCAGGGACCTGTGTCTGTTCTGCCAGTCAAGGAAGCAGCAGGGTCATCTCAAGGATCCTCAGTTAGGAAAATTATTCCCCCTAAAGGTTTAAAACCACATTTTACAAAATTAGCTAAAATCTATTGCATTTAAAGTCACATCCTGAGAAGAAGGCTCAAGGCTGTTGGGTCTGCTATGGTGACAAAACTCCAGACTAATATTTGCATACAATGGCATCTTCATAAGGGAATCTGGGTATCATCTAATGCTTGTTACTCAAAAAAGAATAGTGACTTGTTTGTCTCCCTTGGTCACTGCCAGCCTGCATTGATTGTTACTCCTGGGCCTATGTCAACATCCCCATATATTCCTCTCAAAAAGACAGCAATCTGAACTGGAATACATTTGAGGAGAATTATAATCAGTCATTAAAACATTTTACAGTCAGAAATATTAACTCATTACATAGAATTCCTGAACGCTTGCTCATTTTTAATTTAGTTTTGAGCAAGTGCTCAGTCATGCGAATCACCATGAATCAAACTCCTTGTGTTGCAGCAGCAGGGCACCAACAGGGTCAAACTGACTCCTGCACTAGGTCAATTTCTTGAAAACTCGGTTTATGAGACTGTATGAATTCAATTAGATCTGTTTATCTTTGCACATTGCCAACACTCTTTGAATCTCCTCTGATAACGGATGTGAGATAGATATGGCTGTAAAGTTTAAACCAATTACGGGTAATGCGCTATTCAAAAAGTGATAATGGAACTATATAACAGCAGTTATATAAGCACTGATTTTTAAATGCTTTAATGATAACAGAAGTCTTATTCTTTGCCTACATGTATTTCTGTTTAAAGGAAGAAAAAACCACTTAAGGCACTCAACCTTCAATCTAGGGAACACATATATCAGATATATATGTTGAAGGCAAGATCTACAGTTCCTTTTGAAACAATTATGTAAATGTTCACAACCCGCTGAAAACTCCAGTGATATACAGTAATTGCCCACGAATACAGTAATTCCCAAGAGTAGAGAAGTTACTATAGCCTAATATTTATTATTTGTTTAGATATTACTTTGCAGTGTGCACATGATTTGCCAGGCATGGCCCAGACTGCTAGAAAGGGTTTTTCTAACTCCGAGATAGATTGTAATTGAAAGACAGGGATTGTGTTTTCTCTGCACCATAATTTACAGCCTTATGGCTGTCTTTTACTAAGATATATGACAATATCATCTAAAATAAATGTTCTGAGTAACAGTTTAGGGCAATTTCTTATTTCTGCTTCTCTATAAAACACCGATGCCAAGTGCTGTCCCTGCAGATGAAGAGACTCTTATTATGGGAGCATGCATGAAAGAAAATACACAGAGTTCAGAAGAGAATTTCAGCAATTCTTCATTAAAGCCCCAAATAAGGGTCATGCAGGGGGATTCAGGCAATTACAGCAAATCTAGCCACTTGGAAAACAAATTAATGCAATGTATTAGACCTAGCTGTTTTGCGCTGGCAGAGAACTGGCACATCCTCAGTGCAAAATGCAATTATAAGGAAAACAATTACCATTAAGCTTAAGTAAGCTCTGGAGGATGAATCCACAATTGGACAGGTAGGATGAAAATAAAGAACCTGGATGCTGTAGGAGGAAAGAAAGGATGAGTGTGGTGAAGTGTGTTGATTCCTATGCAGCGTCTCCAAGATTCAAGCCAGCAGGTAGGACCCAAAAGGGAGCCAGAAAGAGCTTCGTGACACTCTCCATGGCAATGCCTGAAAGTCAGGGATCCAGCTGTGTGAGCAGCACCCATGCTCAGGACAAGAGTGCTGACAGTATGCTAAACTGAGCCAACCTGCCAGGCTCCAGGGACAAGTGCATGGTATGAGTGTGGGATGGCTGGAAATGGAGACACAGCCCCAGGGAGGGGCAACGAGCAACTCTGTGCCAATAATTCATCTCAGATCTCCCATCAATGCCCATGCAGTGACTTGAGCTGAGGATTGGGGTGCATAAAACCCAATGAAAAGCTAGCTACCCAGGTCAGCAAGAATCACTGAGAAGGGGTTGGTAAAAGGAGTCACCAGTTCTAGGAAAGTGTCAGCTGCTAAAATAAATCCAGCATTTGCAGGGCCAGCATCTAAAATGTGGAAGCTCCAACCCTTAATGGAGAGGCTACAGCCTCCTTCTGCAAGCAGGTGGCTCAGCCTTGGTGGATGCACTGCAGCCACTGGGTCACTGTGTTTGGCTGGGCCAGGGAAAATGTCCACAGGCACTTCTGACCACAGCAAGTGCAAAGGGCTCCATTCACCATGGGAAAGGAGCATGGGCACAGGCTGTGACCGTGACTTGGGTGACATCCAGTACCTCGTGATGCCTTGGTAATTTGGTTACATGTCTCGCCTGAAGAAGTGTCTGTTACCACTCAATGCCTTGCATTTGAGATGAGCTGATTGACACGTCCCCTCAGGGGCACATTGCCTGAAAGAGTAATGAATAATCATCTGGAACACAGTTTTGTTCCCCTGGTGGTGTCAGTGGTCCCATGGGTTGGTTTGACGCAGGGAACAAACATTCCATGAACTCGGATGTCAGAAGCAGCCTGTATGAGAACCAGTTCTCATCCAAGTGCACCTCAGATGAGGATTTCCTGATCCTTCCTTGCTTGAATGCTGAAACTTTCCAATGAGCTGGAGGTTTCTACATAATTTGTTGTAATTCTTCAAGTGCCAAAAATGCAGAGTAGCCTCCAACCTTTTCAGAGCCTCATGTCATGCCATGAGGACACTGGGACCAACATTCAGAACATGGTTTGTGGCTGCCTCACAGGACTAAATCATACCTGTTCTGGAGAGCAGGGCAAGTGAGCTCGAGGCTTGAGAAAATCTCACCTTCAGACTCTGCCATGCAGGCTGCTGTATAAATACTAGCTTTATTTGGACTTACTGATTTGGTATATGTCAATACATACAAGGATGCAAACACAGGAGCTAGCACCCTACCCACAGCAGGCAAGAGAAATGAGAAGGCTTGGCAGATTTCAAACTAGCATTGATGTCTTAATAATCTCACTCAAGGGTACTGAAACAGGTGTTCAAGAGAATTGAAGGGAAAGACTTGGTAAGTGGAAACATGAAAGGGTCCCAGAGGAGCTGGGAGGACAAGATCTGAAGTGACAGTGGTGGCAGAGCACTGAGGCTCAGGCTGGAGCAGATCTCCCATCAATACTCATGGCACAAAGCAGTGTGACCAGGCCCAAAGCATTATCCCCCCAAGCTGACCCCAGCAGGAATTTTGGGGTCCATGCAGGCTGGGCACACCCTGTCAAGTCAGTGCATTGCTGTGCTGGCAGCACACATACTGGAAAGGCACCATGGCAAGACAGGATGCTGACATGCCTCTTCAGCTGGGCAGCAGCAGTGCAAGCCCATGAAAGGGACTATCAGTGGACCAAGAGTCCCCTCTATACAAAAACTGCCTTCTTGTTTCTTTCACTTAATGTAGCAGAATTGTTCAGATCTGAACATTTTCTTTGGAAATGCAGGAGGACTTATTGGCTCAGCAAACTAAACACCAATAAAACTGGGATAATGAGCCATTATTTATGCAGTGGAGCCATTATGCTTTTATTTATTGCACTCACTGTAATTACAGTTTCACCAGACCTGACAGCAGCACATCCTTAAATGATATATGCAAAGAAAGGATTTATTTGTAAAAGAAAAATCCCACAAATGTTAGTCATAAGTTAACTTTCTACTGGAAAATTTTAAGAAGGGAGACAGAAAATATAAATAATGGATTTAGTAAGAGAACATGTTTGTTTGCTTTTTTAATCTTTGTCATGTTCCCAACCTCCACATCACTCTGAAAGGTCACATAGTGAAAGCTGCTGTGTAGTGAAAGCCCAGACAGTGATAGTTCTTGCTTTATAGCATGGGATTAAATAAACTAGCAAATGCAGAGGTTCTTGTGGAAAAGTAATTGATGGTAAGCAGAGAAGCCCCATGAGACAACAAAACTTGCCTTGTGGCAGTTTCACTAAGTATCACATGATGTTCAGCATCACCAGGTCTCTCAGGTTTTCAGATGACTGGTTTTCCTGAATTCTGCTCTGTTATCAAATGTCCACAGTTGTTGTCTAATCCACTCTGCCTTCAAAAAAGAAAAAAAAAAGAAAAGTGAGACATCACTTGTTAATTTGCTGAAACCTCTTATTTGTTTGGCATGTTTCACCTGTCAGGTACCTCTGTGTTGACTAGCCTCTCCATAAATATTAAAATAAAGGCAATACCTTACCTGGCAGAAGAATGCATAAGTGGCTAATAATGAGCTCTGCTCCAGCCAACTTCCAGGAATCCTTTCTGAATCAACGCCTACCCTCAACCTGAATAATTTTCATTTTGTTGCTTGCAGCAAGAACAGCCTTCTGTACTACTAACTGAAAACAAACAAAGAACTCTCAACCCCTCTCTGCTAAGACCTACAACTTTGAAATATTACTGCTGAATTTCTCTCTTTTTTAAGGTGATGTTCAGAGACCCCAGCCAAAACCAAGACCCCACTGCGCCAGCCCCACAACACTGACTTAGAAAATCCAGTCACCTGTGAGATCAACTACAGCCACACTTGACTTCAGCTCAATTTCTTTTGAGTGTACAGATTCAAATGAAGACCCATGGACTAGATAAACCACTTAGCTCAGTCCTGCCTGTGGATTTGTGCTGACTGACAGCAGAGGTCATTGTGCCAGGCAGGAGCATGTCTCAGGAGTGCCACTCTCAGATCTGACTGCATTTGCACTGAAGCGACGTGTTAATCCTGAATGTGGGGAGAGTTCAAGTGCCATAATTCTGGATGGCTTGAACTTTCCTCCTGCACCTTTTCCCAGGATGATCTGTTATTTTGTGAATTGCTGTTTGGGTTGGGCACTGGGGCACCCACAGTGGTGCATATGCTGAGTGTTCTCAGCCTCTGAGATTGTGACTGGCACAGAGCTTGAGGGGAGCTCTCAGCTCCTCACAGCCACTTAAACATTAGCACCAATCACAAATGATGGAGGGAAAAAGCATAGCTTCAGTGTGGTGAAAAATGAAAACCCTACCAAAAATGAGGAAAGTATAATACATTTCTGATTCTTAATTACTTTGTGTGTTTAAAATTTTGCTGTCTTTTGTGCTACTCCTGTCCTGCATGGGGGTGTGCGCAAATAACATATTTGGTGTTCTTTCTGCCATCAGTACAACAATTTCTTTCTCCTATTTCTCGTTCTTCAAATGAAAGCCTGTCCCCATGTTAAGCTCTGAAGTCATCCCTTGTTTCTTCATGACTGTCTTTGAGATCCATGTTGACTGTGTTAGTGAAGAAAAGTACCAGTTGCTCATAGCCTGGGGAACATGCCTGCATTTATTTACATCTGAAAACAAGCAAGCAAAAATTTGAATGACTTGTGGCTTTACAAACTTTTTCTGAAACTATTTATCTCAGCCAACCCTGGCATCCTTACTCCTGTGTACTTTGCTGCTGTGACTTGTCAAGTCTTTATCTCAGATTAGGTTGTTAACTCTTCAGGACTAAGATGCTATCTTCTGTGGTTCAGTGTCATTTTCTGGGTTACACACACCAGGACTATTTACAAAAAGCTCCACGAGTCTCCTTTCTTGTGATGAAAGCAATTAGGGATTCAGAACTGGGTTTCTGCTCCTGTTCAGCCGGAATTCCCAGCTGTGCTGAACATTTCTGCCAGAAGGCATTAAATACATTAGTTTACTTGCAGAAAAGGATGGGAACAACAATGAAGCAGGGGAAACCAAACAAGAAACCATAGAAAAGCTGCTTATAAAATTCAATCATCCCTGTGAAAACTTTATTAAATGATTCCTTGGGCAGCAAAAAAAGGGCAAAAGGAGTATTTGGGCCTATAGCTGTTCCTACTTCAAAGGCAATAAGCAGCAGATTGATCTAAAATCCCAGTATGGTAGAGTTTCTCCAAGAAGAGTAAGTTATGGTTTCAGAGTTAAGCCCTCAATGATGTCACCAAATCTTTTGGAGTCTGTAGTCTTCACCAGGTTTGCAGGATGGATTTTGTGGCTACCTGGAAAGACATCAAAGCCAAAGTTATTGTCACAGTATGACCAAATTCAAGTGGCTGACAGAGAAGACCTTAGCACCATTAAAACAAAAATAAATTCTCAGCACAAGAATGAGGATGCATTGAGTGAAAGAGATGGGTGCCAACTTCCATAACAGCAAAGCAGTAAGTGACTATTTCCCTCGAATGTAGGTTGGCTCCAGAACATCTCTGCACAAGATATCATAGATGCTGAAAGTTCTAGGGATGAAGGGAACTCAGTGAAAGAGTCTGGGGTCAAAAATATCATTGGGTCCATTTAGGATAGGAAAAACGTCTGGCTCAGGAAGTCCTTGAATGGTAAGAAATAGGTATGTCAGGGAAATGTCATACATATTTGGTCTGGTCTTATTTAGTTCCCTAGGCATTCATTTAGGACACTCTAAGAGACCTGATGTCAGGCCAGACAGAGCTTTTGTTTGATGTCTTATGTTCTATGTATACTTGCACATGCATGTGTATAGAAAAGTTAGCAGAAATATTCGAAATTTTTGTTCATTTGTTTTTTTGTTTTTTAAAATATATATAATCTCTCTGCATGTACTGCTAAATGACTTATGCCCCAGGTATATTGTCCCCAGATTTCAGCTGGTATGTTAAATGTCTGAGCCTTAGGAGGAGGGAGCAAATCCATCCATTGAGGTCTTCAAATCTTGATGCTCCACTGCCCCTAGTCAGGGTGTGCTTTAACCAAGCATAACATAGAGACATCAGACTGAAATATTAGGGCCTAGGATTTTCAGGTGGGGATCATCCAACAGATCCTTCCAGCCTCACCTCACCTGGAGAGTCTACAAGGCACAAACCTCTTTGTGTGAACCAGACATTTGAGACTCCTTCCACAGTCTCTTGAGAGGAATTGGTTTGTTCAGGATATAACTCACATGACCCATTCCAGATACTTGCTTTATGATATGTAAATCCTAGTCTAGAGGCATCTATTCTCTCCAGTGACTATACAGGGAACCTTAGGGAAGCAGGTCAGACACGTACATTTACAGGAATTAGATCAGCTTCATCCCTCATTTACAGGTCTAAAAGCACCTGGAGATTCTACCAGCACCTTCTCTTTTCAAATTATATCTTCCACATGTGTGCTCTATTGTTATTGAAGAAGAATAATGTGCAAAATTCAGTCATGCCATCAAAACTCTGTGAATTCAATGGAATTTCACAATGGAATAATTTAGTAACCTGGACAGATGTTTTGATAATATTAACTTATTGTAAAGCTATATGTAAATGTATTTCCTATCTTGGTAAGCATACTGGCTGGCTATAAATTCATTGTAAAGTAAAACAGGAACACAGAATTCTTCAAAGATGCTCTGAGTGTTAATCTTGTCTGCCTGTTCAGCAGAACTCCATGGAAATTCATAAGAATTACAGAATTATTTTCAAATCAGTCACAAGATATACCCTGTGTACTTCTGTTTGTTCTGTATGCTTGGATGGAGTTCAAGACCAAGGAAAAAAAAATCAAGAACAGATTTCTCTGTCAAAGTTGTTGGTTTTTGTAGAGTGAGACAAAAAAAGTCACTCTCCTTCTCTCCTCAAGTATGACCCCTCAAGAAGCAAAATCAGACAGACCTAATAATACAAATATACTCCTATTACCTTTTATTTTTCTTCCCAGAGGTCAATGTGATTTGTTTGGCTTCCCACATGGCATTTTGAACTAAGTATTTCCAAAGGATCTCAATGAATACAAATAAATCCTTACCCTGTGGGTCACTCTAGCTTGAACCAATGCAAATTTAATGCAGTGTCATGCTTCTGGACCAAAGGTTAAGACAGACTGTTTTACTCAATCTCTTTTCAATGCTGAAGACTCTCTAACACAAGTGAAATGAAGACAAAACAATTTGTTGTGCCAGAGAGTCGTTTATCCTTAAGATGTTCTCACCAGTATTTTCTCCTTTCACATTTGAGCACATGATTTAGACCAGTTTGATTTTACAGGTAGATCTCTTGGCACCTTCTGCAGCTCATTTTGGAGTGACAATCTGCCTAACCATCCTGTCTGGATCCTGTATCCAACACGCCATGTCAGTGGACTGAGGTGTGTGAAGGGGCATATGTTTGGAGGGGGGAAGAAGGAAGGTCAGTACTGCTGTATATTTATGTCCCACCTACACAAGCACATTTGATGTGTGTGGCTGATCAGGGGTTAAAAAGGTCTCTGAGTCCCTGGTTGAAGATATCCATGAGAGGCTGCTGGAGGTCTCACTGCTGAGTTTATCTCAGCCCCACAGAAACAGCAGTAACAGTAGCCCACTGGTGCTGTGGTTTAACTGGGACTTTCTAAATCCCGGTGTCAAGAACAGAGATAAATCTGAGAATTTTTAATACCTGGAGCAGTCTCTTGCTCAACCACAGACTCTACTAGGTAACATTAGAAATTTGTTAACTGCTTCTTGGGTTATTTTGTTTGAATTTTTTCTTTACCCAAAATAAATTCAGTTCCACACATTCAACTTCAGCGCTCGTGAGTTAACAGGAGCAAACGGAAGCACTGAATTTCTCAAGAGGAATCAGAAAGATGTGATGATTTCCTCTATGGGACAAAGATGCCAGCATAAATTTGGCTCTTCTTTTTTTCTTTTTTTTTGAAGACTGAAAGATGATTTTCTCACTGTAAATAACAGTGCTTAAGGCACAGACTTTTTAGTATCTAAAGGCATTAAAATAGAGATGTAAATGGGAATGAAGGAATATATCTAAAAATTTCTTAGATACAAAATGGTTGATAAACCATCCTATAATTCACTCCATTGCATGGTGTGTGTGCTTCCTATAATGAAGGCGTCTATTGTCCATGTGGAACCTCTGCCTGCTCCAAGAAAGAGGAAAAAATAAAAAATTCATTTACATCAGAAAAAAAGTATTTAAAAAATTTAATTTTGTCAAAGTCAGCTCTGGAGGAAACTGCCTTTGCCATCAGTGGATTGTTTTGGTCAGCAACATCTAAATATCAAAAGCTGCTAAAGTAAAGATGATTATCTTGGCTGTCTTCCCACAGATTAAGAAGCTGGTTGCAAAGCCTGTGTTAACATTATCAGACATTTGCCTCTCACTTGTGAATATCCCTTAATCACTTTCCCTGAAATGCGATTTTATGAAGATGTGAATTGATGAAGTTTCATTCTGAGTATTTTCTTCTTGTGAGATCATTCAGGGATTTCTCTGGAGATCCATTTGGGAAGCTCTGGTCTTGTAATTAGAATGAAAGTAATCTGACGATAGAATGCAGAGAGAGACTCTGTTAGCAGAAGAATGTATGAAGATTGCTCTACTGCTCTTGCTGCCTTTCCTTGCTGTTGTTGAAACACTGAAATAAATACCTCAGAAACTGGTTGTGTACCTAAAAGGAGTCCTTCACATAAATATGAAGTACAGTACATAGGTTGAATTCTTTTTCAATAACTCTTCCCAAAAAAGGCTCTCAGAACACTTGACCTTGTGTTTGATCAGGCTGTGGTAATCTTCCTGATTTACAAAATACAGCTTCACTTCTGTAGGAGATATGTGCCTCTACCAGCACCTGCTAAGGCTGTAACTCTCTTTCTGTTGCCTGCCATTCTCTGCAGCATGCATGTCTTTGTGTACACGTGCACACCATCTACAATTAGTATGTATTTTGTGGTGTTTATTTTCTTTACCTTCTGTTCTTCCAAAAGAAAGAAAAATGGGGGACAGAATTTATGGCTTTTGGGTGTGCTCTATGTTTTTCCCCATGTGTAGGATGCATCTAGAAGACCCAGAGAAAAAATAGATCTCAGGCTGTTTGCTTATACTGTCTTTATTTATTGTCTTAACAGGTCAGCCTTAGTCAGCAGGGCAAAAATTACTCTTAAAGTGAAAGCAAGAAAGTACTGTCATTCTTTGGCCTCAGTCAAAAGTGTTGAGTTGGCAGAAGAGTTTCATCAGGAGCACACCCTGTGTAATGGCTTCCAAGAAACTGAGATTAACTCCATCCATCAGGATTAAACCAGATTTATGTTAAAACCAGCCTACAGAATACATCAGATCTCTAGAAAAGAAACCCCATTTACATGCAGATTAACAGCAGCCAGCACTGGGAGTTGAGTAACAAAAAGTCACTCTTCTTCTCTGTTTGGAAGGGATTTAATTATCAGAGATTATCCTACTCCCAGGGAATTCCACTGGAAGAGGAGCAGGAAAGGATGCTTTGGGCATCAATGGAATAAGACATATGAGAAGAGAAGCAGTAAAGGGAGGTTCTGGCTCTGTGGTAGCCAAGGAACATTACATATTCATGAAAAAGCCCAATACTGTGTGATACTCCTTTGACAGTTGCAGCTAGGTAGCACCTGTTTGCTTTTCCTTTTAGATATGCACATTTCTCCAAGTTTTTTAAGATCCACCACCTGCAGAGCAAGTAAATTTATTGCTCTAAAGGGCTGATTAAATAATGGAAATTATTGTCTAAGGGCAATTTTTGCTAATGATTTCATAAAGCAGAATTTTAGTTCACAAAATTTGACTAAATTATTAATATTTTCAGGCTATGTTTTGGAGTAAAGCTATCATTCAAGGATATTTTCACTAAGCTGATCACTCTCTTTTTAAAGAAATCCTGTGCAAATGTCTGAGGCACCAATTTAGCTGTAGATATGATAATTAGCCATTTAATGTCCAATGGCATTTTCTGGTGGCTATTAACTAGTGGCTACAAATCAAATCTGTCACTTCTTCACTGTCCTTTCCCTCTTCAAAATAACAAACCAATTTATCACCTCATTATACAAATTTTATGCCAGCATATTTTGTCTCAGTTCTCTGGAATTGCAGAATGAAGGCAAAGACATG